>CAJNJA010016547.1:0-11309 GCA_905231915.1 Symbiodinium necroappetens | reverse complement strand
GCAGCAGTAGCAGCAGTAGCCGTAGCGGTAGCGGTAGCGGTAGCGGTAGCAGTAGCAGTAGCAGTAGCAGTAGCAGTAGCAGTAGCAGCAGCAGCAGCAGCAGCAGCAGCGGTAGCAGCAGCAGGAGCAGGAGCAGTAGGCGCTGTAGGAGCAATAGGAGCAGTAGGAGAGTGGGAGAAGTAGTAGTAGTAGTCGTCGTCGTCGTAGTAGTAGTAGTAGTAACGTCGACTGAGTCTACTTCTGCCGCTGCTGCTGCTAGTACGTGATGGTTGTGGGAAGGATTCTGGTATTGTTGCTGATGCTCACCGTCATGATAGTGGTGCCGAGAAGAGAGATGATGACGCTGACAAATGCTGGATATGATCGGTTGTCCTGGTGTCATGGGACAGAATGCAGTACAGTGTGTCAGTTACTTTCAGTTACTGGGACTCCTTCTTCTGTTGTTCGAAAGCAGTGAGCTTCAAGGAGAATCGGACTTCGATGCATCTGGGGTCACGTCCCCCCACCTCATCACGAAGCTTCCCCACGAAGCAGCTTCTAGAGCCACTTACAACCTCTGGAGCTTCCAGCTTTCACGAACTCCCAGACAAGCTGCTTCTTGGGACGAGGGCCAGGGATCATCCTATACAGCTTTCCGAAATAGAGCAGCTAGTACGGGAGTCTGAACTGTTAGACATATTCTTTGGTAAGCGAAAGTGTTTCTGGGGAACCCTCGTCTGATTCTATGTGATCCTACAGCGCCGAGTGTCTATGATTGTATGACTGCTGTAGACCCTCCTTCCTGAGGGCTTCGCAGCCGAAGTCCTCAGCTGAGGTTTCCTCTGGCGTCTCACGGGCTTTGGCGGGCGTAGGTTATCTAGCCAATCCAAGACCAAGCAGGCTGCAGAATGATGTTGAAGCCCCAATGATGAGACATATTATTCGGTCATAGTCCTCCTCGAACTATAGTCTGACTTACCCCAAAACCCTGTTCAAAGGATTGAGGCCCCTATCCTATTCCTGTCCTGGGAGGTGGCCAAAGTGCCGCGCTCGACGTTGGGTGAAGCTGTTGAGCAGGGCCTGCATCAGGCACAGGGTTTAGGGTTTAGGGTTTGAAGCTGGATGGTCGTATTTTGCTGCTTCGGACTCGGGGCTTCAGAACGCATGCGATGCTTCAGATTTGCAAGCTAAAGGTGTTGGCAAGGCTTGCTCTAGGATGTGGACCTTGAACCCAAAACTGCGAACCCCATATCCAATGCGGCATCTTGTTGAGATGTTAACGCTTATATACCGTCCACAACTTGCGGTGTTCGTCCGAGCCTCAGCTTGAAATTAGTGAGCTGGTCGTAGATATTGACCGGTCTGTCTGGAACAGAACAAATGAACACGTCCCTCTGCCCTTTCTAAGCATGGCTAATTACTTTCAAGAGAGTCTCACTCAAGCCGTAATATATGCGTAGTGCTTAAAAAGATCTGACAAACATGTGTTCGGGAATTTCAGTTTCGGGGCGGCTGCGAGATCCAAATCCCTGAGCTCGACCAGGTGATGCTCAGCTTGCTGCACGACCCCGTGGCAGCAGATGCTCTCCGTGCCATACATGCTTCCACGGAGCTTTGGGAAGAATGCTACAGGCAGATTGCAGAGGATCCGGTCATCGCGATTCCAAGGTTTATACCCTAAACCCTTAACCGAAACGTTCTTTCTGGGTCGGTCCCCTTGATCCCGACCTGACGGCTCCCAGCAACCAGAGAAGAAACTCCAATCCCCGCAAGCCGTTCAGCTGCCCTTAGCCCTTAGGGTTTAGGGGTTAGGGGTTTGAGGGGTTTTGGGTTTAGGGTCGACCCAAACACTGCAGTCTCAGTTCTCGGTCCTCGGGTGCAGGTTTGGGGCATAGGAGGCTCTTGAGGTGTTTGAGGTTTTTGGCTATGACCGAAGTATCGAATCTTGAGTAAGTTTTGGGTAGGTGGATGAGGCTGGTAGGTTTCGGGTTTAGGGCAGATTGTGTTCGACCTCACCACAATGTATAAGACCTACCCAGATCCCAAGCCCCGAGACACAAAATGTGAAGTCCCTCATGTCACACATCCTGCACCCCCAAGATTTACCTGTCTGCTTAGTTGACAGCACCCCGGCGTGGCGGAAGGTCCCAACGGTCGCTTCTGTAACTTGTTGAAGAATCCAGACCCGGAACGGCAGGCATATGCCCATGAGAGCTTGTAACCCCAAGCCGAAACCCTAGATTCTCAGATTCCCAAACACCGGATTCCCACCCAGGCCTCCCCCCCAACTCAAAATCAAAGCCCCGAAACCACGAAACCTCAAACCCTAATCCCATCCCACCCCGCTCCCTCAGCAGATCCACCTGTCCCAATGGCGGAGGCCTGAGGACATCGACCCGGAGCGAAGTTCTTGGGAGTCTCGAGCTTCTAAGTACGTTTTACTTGGGGCTTTTAAGGCTTTAGGGATTTTGGGTTTCGTGTGTAGGCAACATGCCAGAGTGAAAGGTCTTCTGCTTGCATCGGAGCGGACCCTGAAAAGAGGAAACTACCCTGAAGCTGCAGAATGGGCAGAGGCGCTTGTTGTGTTAGTTGGAGGGTTGCCTTGACTTGTGGGTATACTCTTCCTTCTTCCTAGGTCCCAGGTATTCGGGAGACCCCCTTCAAGAGGGCCGGTCTTAAGCCTACTTCTGGCTCTCTTAAATGCGATTTTCATGAGTTGCCTTTGCTGTTTGAAGATCCGCGGGTTCCAGACTACCTGGTCTCAAGGAAAGGAGACAGATCTCTCGGGGGCGTGGGGTTTCTGCAGTTTAGGGTTTGTCCCGAAGATCCATGCCGACCCCAAAGTCAGAAACATAGATGGGAACTTGTCTAAACCAGCATCCCTGTTGGATTCCCCAAAGAGTTCGTTCATGTTACTGGCGGGGACCCTAAACGGGATCGTCGCGTAGATTTCAGTGTTTTCGAACGGTTTACGGTTAGGGGACTGTTTCGTCTCAGCACAGAAGTAGACCAAGGCAGTACCGACAGCCTTTGTGGACAGGCTCCAGGCAGGGTGAGTGTCCAGAAGGTTTTTGGGGCAGTCCCTAACCCTAAACCCTAATTTACAACCCAACACCTTAGGTTTTTTCGCCGTGGCGCCTGACAGGCTTCTGTTGGTGGTCTGAGCTCGTAAAGTTTCATGAGGAGCAGTGCTGGTTGTTGAGTGCTCGGGGGCTGCGGCTATGAAGCCTCGTAGCATGCTTTTCGAAACAGAAATGAAGTTCGGGGTTTTGCAGGCTAGTCCAGTCTAGCTGCCTAGCTGATCATGACATGTCTTCGTGGGCGCTCTGTCCGAAGAACCTATTGAACTGTATATGATGCTAAAGCGAAAGATCTGATATTGCAATATTTCCTGGTAGTTCTCAACATCTTGCGGTCCTGGGAGTAGTATGAGAGACTCAGAATCACACCAAATCGCCCCAAACCTGCAGATGAGTGATCGAGGTTTTTGCAAACCGGTTTGAGGACGAATCAGGAAACCGGCAGGGATCTCAAACCGAACCAGCTTGGACGGCTTTGAGCCCAAAGACTCCCTAGAAGCACTGCCACGTTTCCCATCTTCTGTTGTCATCGCATAAGAACGGCGTGGAAATTCTACGATCAGGGTCGTTCACAGTTGGGGTGCTCAGGGACCCGGAACACTGGTCTCCTTGACATTTGTAGCCTCAAGCCGTGCAAAAAAACATCCCGAAACGGTACAGAAGCCCTGTATCGTCTTGATCATCCCCGGCAGACCGACATGAAACTGCGCGTGGAGCAGGCAAGCGGGATTCCGGGATCAGCTAGGTTATTATACTATTGAAAAATTCACTTTGGTTTGAGAGCCAGTGACTTGATTAAGGTGATTAAGGTTCGAGGGAATGCCCCAGGCTGCAAAGTCAACACGCTTGAGTAGAGCTTTCGGGTGAACCGTTCCTCACTGCATGCATCATTGCCTCGTGGTAAAAATAACAGTCTCGAGCTGAGTGCATGCGTGTGATTCGCTTGAGCAACCACATCTGCCACCACTGTGTGCGAGAACTAGATTCCTGAATAGTAGCCTTTTGCCTTTGTGTTTTGAGAGGTCTCCTTATTGAAACCCAATAGTAGGGAAAAAAGGCTGCTCGTATTATTTAGGGCTCACTCAGGAAGCTAGAGAATCTTAGGAAATCCAGCCCTGAACCCTCAAGACCTCCAGGCTTTCTGCGATCCCGACACACTCGAATGTAAGTTTCAGTATGGGGTGCTGGGAGCCTGGCGGCCCTGGTTGGGCCCGGCCTAAGAGCCACAGCTTAGACTTTGCAGAATCAGTGAGTTTTTGTAGGGGCCTTCATATAATTAGGAAAGGGTTTGGGGGGATTTTCTACTATAACTATAATAAGGAACCCCCAAAAACCCTATTCTAATTCTTAAGGCCCCTACATTGATAGCTACCTATCACGAACCACGAGCAATCGATTGAGCATGCAAGTCGGTTGATGCAGGACATGCGCATTGCAGACTTCTATGTGCTGCCGCTGATGCTGTATGGGCCAGGCAGGCCGTTTTCTTTGAACTGTTGGCATGGCTACATTCGTGTCATTGTTGGCGATCTGTCAGTTTCACCACTGCTCGTAGTAGGAATCGGAACACCCGTAGCAGTATTCACACGCGTAAGTCCTATCGAGACAAGGACGGCAAAAAAACTGTTTTGAACACATAAGTAATACTTCAATCATCACATCATAAACAGTATCAGCCGTGGCAGTCGCGAAAGTCATAACAACATTTGCGCTGAAAATAGCAAGAACAAAGCCAGCTTCCCAGCTCAGATGGCTCCTGCGTGGCACTGGACTTCGACACCACATCACCACCTTGGCTCCCAGAAGTTCTGAGCTCAGAGGGTTTGGTTTGGGTTAGGGGTTTAATATTATTGCTTGGGCGTTCGGGGTCTAGAGTCAGGCTGCAGGTCCTGTCATGGCAGGCCAAGCCGGTCGACTTCATTTCTCTGGTTTTTTCTTTGGATGCATTTTCGCATGCCAAGCCTTGCAAGTGGGCTGTATGGGGGCATACTCCACAGCCCTGTTCGCTCTGAAATCCACACAGAGACCGCGGTCCTGAGAATGCGGGAGCCACGTGAAGCCAGGATAAACTGGCAGATTCAATGCCGAGAGAGGCGAGAGGCAAAGAGAGAGACAAAGCGGAAAAAGTCCGGCACATGCGCAGTCGGGTGCAATTAGGCATAGATGATCTGACGCTTTGTTGGTTTTGTGTGATCTTGTCATCTGATCAGTCGACCAGGGTGTCGTGATAGGAGTGGCCTGCTACACCTCACACAGCAAACCTTCTCAAGTCTGGTCACACTCCAAACCCTGAATCTTCACAAGAACTACACGCAAAGCCTAAACGCAGCTCTCAAGATTCCCTGGGGTTGCTGCAACTCCAGCCACGAAGTAAGCACGACAAAGCCCAACAAAGAGTCCATGGCATGCCGCTACGAAGCCCGTAGTTAACCTCAATGTGTCAACACCCTCAGCTTCTACCCGTCCTTGCATGCTCGAGGCTGAGCAGCCGAGACATCTCTTTCAGCTTCTGAAGCAAAGGCCTGATCGAATTGATGCACATCTGCATGTACGCAAATACTTACTTGTATACATGCACATATGTGTTTCGAGTATGATCCTGTATGCATGCATATAAGTGCACAGAAGCGCGTACCCGTTTGCATGCACGCATGTACTTGATCTCACCTGTACGTCTGCACATATGTGTATTCCTGAAAGCTTGCGCGCATGAGCATAGCGGCATAGCAGTATGCGTGCACACCTGTACCTGCCTGCATGCATGCACACATGACGCATACATATACACACACGCACACAAATGCACACAAGTACCTGCCTATATGCGTGCACACAAGTACTTACTCGTATGTGTGCACACATGTACTTACCCGCGGCACGCACATATGTGCTTTCCTTTCTATTTCTACACAGTTACTTCCTGTATGATGCTGTTCGATTGCACACGGTTCCTTACCTGCATTCATGCACCTATGTACTTACTCCTATGACCTGGTATGCATACACAGAAGTTCTTGGATGTATGCATGGATGTACTTACCCGTATGCTTCTGCACATGTAGATCCTTGTAAGGTCCTGTAACTGTGCACACTGTTTGCCTGCCCACGTGTGCTTACCTGTATACTTGCGCCAATGTACTTGTGTCTATGCATGCGCACATGTACTTACCTTCAGGTTTTCTTGCATGTATGTGTGTGTGTATGCATGCATGTATGTATCTCTATATGTATGTATGTTCTTTGTGCGTATGGATGGATGGATGGATGGATGGGTGGACTTAGGCCAATACCAAAAACCAAACAGATAGACATTGTGGCTGCAATGGTGCGTGCATGTGCTTTATACTTTTGTTAGCTCGCTAGCTAGTTGACTAGTTCGCTAGCTAACTAGTCAGTTCGTTGCTTCGTTGATTTCTTCGTTCCTTGGCTGGTTCGTTCGTTCGTTCCGTTCGATCGCTTGCCTTCTCGTTCCTGCAGTCTTTCGCTCATTCGTTCGCCTATCAGCCGTTTAGCCAGCTAGTTACTTCGTAGGTTGGTTGGTTGGTTGGTAAGAATATTTGTTACCAGTTCGATAAGTGGTTAGTTAGTTAGTTAGTTAGTCTGTCATTCCGTCAGTCAGTGAGTTAGTTTGTTAGCTAGTGACCAAGGTAAATGGTTAATTGCTTGGTTAGTTGGTGAGAGACAGTTAGCTAGCTAGCAAGCTAGCTACCTAGCTGAGTAGGCAGGTAGTCAAGTACAGGGGCTGGCAGGTAAGTCGACAGTGAGTGAGTGCGTGAATGTGTGAGTGGGAGTAAGTAAAGTAAAGTAATGTAATGTAGTTAGTCAACAGGTAGTCAGTCAATCAATTAGTTTGAGATGTGAGTTAAGAAGAAGAGTCTACTTTCTCCAGTTTCGAGGTGTTCGACACATGAAGTAAGAGACACTAAGTAGAGACTGGGGCCAGAAAGGATGAGTTCCGAACACCGGCTTTGTTTGTTTGCTCTCCCGACGACTACAGCCCCCGCACCGCACCTCATCTTAGACTCCAGATAGTGGGGCGTTGCTGCTTGTTGTTGCCATTGCTCTACTGTTTTCCTTCACTTTGCTCAAGGCACTTGGCTCTTTGGAAAATCCCGCTCATCTGGCTGAGGACGCTTGCAGTGGCTTCAGACTTTCAGCTTTGCTGAAGTTAGGGCAGGGTTGGCAGGTGCAGGGTTGAAATACTGTCACTGCTTTCAAGGACAAGGCTACTGCTAGTACCTCGAAACTTCGAGCGAGCACTAAACGAGAGGAAATCTTGCTTCAGGTGTTGTGGGGCTCTTGCGCGAGTCCAGGAGCTGCCCTTTGGCGAAGCTGGAGGAAGAAGGCCTGCACTCAGCTTGGCTTTGGACGGGTGCTTGCTGTGAGAATTTCAGTTCCCACAAACGTGGCATGAATGTGGCAATGTAGTATGGTGAGAAGGACGAGTCGCCATTCGACACACTGACGCCGCAGTCGCTTTGCAACCTTATCCCCACCTTTGTTTGTGCCACCCTGCGCTTATGAACCGACTGCTCTGTGCATTCTGCTTCTGCCCTTATCTAACATGCACAGTTCATCTTCGCATCTCCAACTAAATTCACAGCTTAAACTGTCCTCCAACACTCAAGAGAAGTTGAGGGTGCGTCCAACCTTCGCAGTATGACACTTACAACAGTAGTCGCCCAGAGTAGGAGCAGGAGAACCTGAGGAAGAGAAGCACAGACCAGCAGGAGGGAGGAGTGAGCAACCCATCCAGTTTACCAAGGGTATCTGGTGTCTACGTGTATTCCTTCAGGTGTTCAGGGCGATGCGCCTCCGTAGCGGAACCTTTGAGGTTGAACTTGCCTGGTGAAGTCGTGCTTCTTTAGAACATGGATCAGCACCATCGACTATGTTTGATATCACACACTACCATAAACATATACTTCTGAACACAACTGACCATGTACACTATAATGAAGTACTACACTCAACCAGGACGGGATCCGTAAGCCTGCTCCAGAGAGGCTGATGGTAGGCAGCCCTCCTCCTTGCAAGCGTCAAAAACCCAGCGCCCAAAAGGCCTCTACGATACAATATAGAAGCTGGAATAGATAGATACTCCTCTCATCTGTTAGGGTTCCCTAGTGTAGCTGCTCTATACTATACGACAAGCCTGGTTCTAACTGTTAAGGCCCCCTATATCAGCAGCTTCATACCTAGCAAAGTAACATCTCGCGCGGCCCCGAGGCAGCTTCATTTCGGGCGAAAATTTCCTTAAGCCCTGGCTCCATAATCGCCGCAAAGTCCTCCACCCATCTCCACCCCCAAAGCCCTGACTTCCTTGTCCGCCCGCAACCCTGAAGACCATGCTCCACCTTCAAACCGAAACCGTGCAAGGGATTCGATGGGCTTCCAACGAGCACAGCCATTCTGAACCCAACATCCCCAAACCCGAACTTCAAATCCCCAAACACCTGAGCCCTAAACCCTACTCCCCAAAATACCGAAACCCTGAACCCAGAACGCAGAAACACGACCCCCGGCACGAGGCCCTTCTCTAAAGGCGGCCGTGCGACGAGCGCTGGTCCGGGGGCCCAAGAAGCCCATGAACATACGAACCTTTTTATGTTGTACTATAGAATCATATCTTGTAATACTATGTCACAAATTACACTATACTCTAGTAATTTAATTGGGTTCTGTGATATGATACTATATTACAATCTTGTTTTAGGGTTTCCCAGAAGTTACTACGTGCTGTTTCGGGTCTGTTTCGCAGAGGGCTGGGCGGCTGCCGAAGTTCGGGAGTGGAGACGTCAAGCTGGTGGTTGGGGTTTACGGTTGGCTTCGGGTGGTAAGTTGAGGGGAATCAGAAGGTGTTCTGAGTGTGGAGTGTAGGTTACAGCAGCCTGGGGCCGAGAGTTGAGATTTCCGGGCTTCTGGGCGTTCATAAAGCCTCGCGGTGTTTTGATGCAGGATTTCGCGGTTTAGGCTTAGGTCTCAGGTTTGAGAGCCCATGTGCAAGGGCTGCTGGGTCTGAGGGTTGTGGGACAGTTACTCACTCTGGTACTGCTAGTAAGTAAGTGGGCCTCTTTAATGCGTTTCTTTCGGGGCTTATTCATTACTCGGTTGATTTCCTGGCGAAGCCTATAGAATGTTGTCTTTTGGCCCGCCGGATTTGTTTGGTTTGCTTTGGCCCTTTCTGCGGGCGGCAAGGTGTGCCCAACACCCTGAGACTGTTCCGCCGAAGGAGGCATCATCCAGCACCGGCCGTGTACATGTCCTCGGAGTCTTCCAACGTAGCACTAGGCACATGGGCTTGTGATGTGGTGTGACCTTGACTGTCAAAGGGGTGGTCGGAAACATACTTTCGAGGCTCCTGAAACCGGAAGTCGTTGTAAAACCAACAGCTCCGCCAATTGTTGCAATTGGGTTTCTGCGGAGGTTGGTGGTTTTCGACGACACGGAGCCAATGAACCCAGAAGGTTTCCATCACAGTAATATAATATAGTAGACTATAGTATGCCTGATTCTTTGCTTCATGGCCGCATTGCCAGATCCCTGAGCCCTGATCGAGCGGGCGAGTGCAATCCGCCCACCTGATCGACGACGGCCCCTGCCTCAGAGCTGCATAGCCTGCGAAAGCAATTCAGCCAGCACCAGCAGCACTTGCAGCAGCGGCAGCAGGACTAGCAGCAAAACTGACGACATCAGTTGTGTTCGCCGTAATTATCGTGACGATGAGTGCCGCCATCATCGTTATCACTACCGCTGTTGGCATCGTCGGTGTCGTCGCCCCCATCCGCATCATCGTCATCATCATGCACATCCTAGTCACCAGTTTATCACCCGACGGCATAACCAACATTATCATCGTCAAAACCATCAGCATCGTGATCAGCATCCTCGCTCCTTGTCCGCTTTTCATCCATCATCGCTATCATCCGGACTAGTGTTTTAGTTCACCGAGGTGTCTTCGAACGATCGGTGCTGTTCTGCTACGCCTTCGGAGCTTCGGCGATTGAAGTCGCGACCTCAACCTCACAGTCACTCATGTACATATACATAGATTACAAAGCTTACATATATTACACGTTTTACATACATACATACATACATACATACATACATACATACATACATATATGTATATATATATATATACGTATGCACATACATATGTAATCTTTGTATTTATTTGTTTGTTTATTTATTCATTTGTACTTATTTATCTATCTATTTATATATTTATTATCTTATACGTACATACGTGTGTACATACATAAGTACATGCATACATACATACATACATACATACATACATACATATCCGTGAGAGTCTTCTTATGATGTACACTGACACTTTGTGATTCGCAGGCTTCAGGACTCAACCAGAAGGATCCCCTTGCAGGTTGAACGATGTGGGGGGCCAAACATGAAGAAACGACAAGACATGCTATGTAAATCCAGCTTATGCAAAGCCTACAAACACCTTACCTAAACTGCCGAAGGTAGGGGTTGGAATGTGTGGTAAGACTGTCCCCTTCTTACTTGGGGCCTCAGCAGTACCCAGCAGTACCTCTACTAACACCGAACAGTAGGAACAACAACGGTACACTTACTTTGCAGGCATGTACTGCATGTGTATTTAATATGTATATGTATATATATATATATGTATGTATGTATGTATGGATGTATGGTACCCCCCCCCAAAAAAAAAAAAACTACCTCCAAACCTGTCTGTAGATATCCGTGCTACCACAAGTCAGTACACATGCACAAACACACACACGGATTAGTGCCCAGGGTAATTTCAGTATAATCCAGTATTTATACTGAAACCCCGCCCGGATCAGAGATCAGAGATGCCACGGAAAAGTGTTCCAGAGCATCTCTGATCTCTGATCCGGGCTGGGTTTCAGTATAATCTCTCAGTATAATTCAGTATTTATACTGAAACCCGGCCCGGATCAGAGATCCGAGATGCTCTGGAAAACCTTTCCGTGGCATCTCTGATCTCTGATCTCTGATCCAGTCTGGGTTTCAGCATGATCTCAGTAGAATTCAGTATTTATATTGAAACCCGGCCCGGATCAGAGATCAGAGATGCTCTGGAAAACTTTTCCGTGGCATCTCTGATCTCTGACCCAGTCTGGGTTTCCGTAGAATCTCTCAGTATAATTCAGTATTTATACTGAAATCCGGCCCGGATCTGAGATCAGAGATGCTCTGGAAAACCTTTCCGTGGCATCTCTGATCTCTGAT
>CAJNJA010016546.1:0-11309 GCA_905231915.1 Symbiodinium necroappetens | reverse complement strand
GGTTTAGGGGTTTTAGGGAGTTTAGGTAGTTTAGGGAGTTTAGGGTTTAGGGTTTTAGGGGTTTTAGGGTTTAGGAGTTTAGGGTTCCTGAACAAGGAGACAGGGGGTTCTTGACCCATACAGAAAGCTGCGCTGTGGAGGTTATGGCGAAGGGCGCTGCCAGGAAACCCAGCGCAGCGGCAGCTTATTGCACTATGGGGCTTGCTCTAAAGATCTCTCGAAAGAAGGAAATCTGGGGAATCCTTTCGTTTCTATTAGGAGATCCTTGCATATCTCCTAGGGCTGCTAGGAGCTGAAGCTACTGTAGCGTTAGTCGGGGGACAGATATTTATCAACAGCTGCAGCATGAGGTATAAAGGCTTTCACTAGAAGTCGTCCTCTTGCGGCATCCTTTCGGGCATGCTAGGGGTCGTCACCAGGAATCCAAAACGCTGCACAAACTTGTAAAGCCTATATTTGAACCTATACTACCTTTATAACTGGGGCTATAAGGGGTATCTGATCTTCGACTGAATGAACCTGACCATTCAGTCGGAGGAGCATACATCCGGGCCGGGCGGCACAAGCGATCTTCGATTGAATGCACCTGACCATTCAGTTGGAGGAGCATGCATCCAGGCCTACGTGCCATCCGCATTGAAACAAAAGATATACATGTCGGGAGGCACAAAACAATTACGGCTCAGCTGAGTCGAGGCTGTGTTCGCCAAGTTCTAGCACACGACTTCGTGTTGTCCTGAGGTGACAGGCATCACACGCGCTCGCTAAGGGTTCAAGCGAATTGGATTGTTTCGAAATTGCCCACGGCCCTACACCGTAGGCAGTCCAAATCCTGTCAACTTCGAACAGGGAATCGTACACCTGAAATATCCCAGTCTAGCCTGCGTCATGTACCTAAAAATCTAACACTTCTATACCTGGGTTTGTTTTCAAAACCAACTTTTCACCCGGCGCTTGTAAATGCAATTCTCTTGTTTCCTAGTCTCAGCCGCAAGCAAGCTTGATAGTGAAATAGCTGAGTCCGCCAGTGGTACTTTTTTTTTACCGCTTTCATGCTACGGTCTCCCTCCCTAGAAAAACGCAAACTGAATCAAAGGACAAGGGTACCCTTTCTTCGGGGAGTACTGCGGAACTGCCACAAGACGTAAGGGTCCAAATGCTCAGAGAGTATATATGGGTAGTTCTCTATAGGGGTGCCGTACCATATTGGGGACCTAAAACGGGACCCTAATTTAGAAAACTACCCATATGCTGGGCCCGACGCCAATCCTAATTGGTAGGTTTTGGGCCTGAATGCCTCGAGCTGCTGCGAAGGTTCCGCCGCCATACCGAGGTTGCAGCTGAACTTTCCATGACACCGCAGTCGGGTGAAAGGCACACAAACACACAACAAAAAGAGCTTCGCACCACGACCTGACAAGTCTCGTCTTCATGGTTTGTTGCTTCCCTGTGCATAGTACTAGTAATTTTACAAAGTTCGTGATGTGGAGTCTCCTGACTTGGGCCTTCGAGGCGGTTGCCGAATCGAGAATTTGACAGCCATCCTGGCGCGCGGATTCATTACTTCGACCCTTCACCTCACCCCCAAACCCCCCGAATCGTCGGACGCTGAACCCCCGAACTCTAAGCCCCAATCCGGAAAATCCCAACACCCTCCACCGTAGAGCTGTAAACCCTCAATCTCGAAAGCAGTAAAACAAACCCACAGAAACAGTGAAAATTGACTCAACAGGCAGAGCCCTGAAGCGATTAATTTTCAATCCCCACACACCACCGACTGATTTAGGCATCCAAACACAGCCCTACAAATGCCCCTGGCGAGAGCCTTCTGATCTATTTTCAAGGACTCGATGCACACCCCTTATTCAATCCTGCTCAAACATTGGCACAAAAAACATAAACCCTAAACCCTAAGCCCCTAAAGCCATGAACCCGAAACCGGCACTCAAACGCTCGCACCCCCCCTCTGCAGCCCCAGGCCCAAACCCGTTTTAAGAAGCCCTCCCTGGCCCTTTAAGCCTTTTTTCCCGTCCCTAAACCCTAAACCCTATACCTTAAACCCTAAACTCTAAACCCTAAAACCTAAACCGCCTATACCCTAAACCCTATACCCTAAACCGCCTATACCCTAAACCCTAAACCGCTTATACCCTATACCCTTACCCTAAACCCTATACCCTTAACCCTAAACCGCCTATACCCTAAACCCTAAACCGCCTATACCCTAAACCCTATACCCCACACCCTAAACCCTATACACTATACCCTAAACCCTATACACTATACCCTAAACCCTATACACTATACCCTAAACCCTATACACTATACCCTAAACCCTATACACTATACCCTAAACCCTATACGCTATACCCTAAACCCTATACACTATACCCTAAACCCTATACCCCACACCCTAAACCCTATACACTATACCCTTAACCCTAAACCGCCTATACCCTAAACCCTATACCCCACACCCTAAACCCTTTGTCCCACACCCTAAACCCTATACACTATACCCTAAACCCTAAACCCTCCACCCTAAACCCTATACACTATACCCTTAACCCGAAACCGCCTATACCTCACACCCTAAACCCTATAC
Organism: Symbiodinium necroappetens; assembly: GCA_905231915.1. Classification (NCBI taxonomy): domain Eukaryota; class Dinophyceae; order Suessiales; family Symbiodiniaceae; genus Symbiodinium; species Symbiodinium necroappetens. The sequence continues at coordinate 8,704 of CAJNJA010016546.1, read as the reverse complement.
ACTATACCCTAAACCCTATCAACCGTAAACCCCCTATACCCTAAACCCTAAACCCCCTAAACCCTAAACCCTATAAACCCTAAGCCTTCTTTTTGCCGCATCTGGGGGAGCCGAGGATGCCACCATGGATTCCTTGGATCTTTCGCAGGCGCTGGACTTCGAAGATGAGGCGCTTCGGGCTTAGGGCTTGTAGGGCTTGTAGGGTTGAGGGCTTAGGGCTCATAGGGTTTAGGGCTTGTAGGGTTTAGGGTGTTGGGTTTAGGGCTCATAGGGTTTAGGGCTTATAGGGCTTAGGGTGCTGGGTTTAGGGCGTAGGGCTTATGGGGTGTTGGGTTTAGGGCTTAGGGCTTGTTTAGGAGTTTAGGGCTTAGGGCTTATAGGGTTTAGGGCTTATAGGGTTTAGGGCGTATAGGGCTTTGGGTTTAGGGTTTAGGGTTTAGGGCTTGTAGGGTTTAGGGTTTAGGGTTTGGGTTTAGGGTTAGGGGTTAGCGGCCCGGGGCTTCGGGATTATGGGGGCTCAATAGGGTTTAGGGTTTTATACTGTTTGGGGTTTAGGGGTCTAGAGTCTAGGGTTGAGGGTCTCTTTCTGTATTTCAATAAGGATTCGTAGTGTTTCAGCGGTTTGATAAGAGTGTATTATAGGACAACCCGGAGAGTAATTGCGTCGCATTCGAAGGATGATCCTTTAATATACATGGGACGGGCAATCAAGGGCGCATCCGTTGGGGGTTGTGTATCTGCAGGGTGTTTTTCGTTCGGGTTTGGGATGTCGGTTTCAGAGTTTATTATTATTATTATTATTACTATTATGATTATAATAATTATTATTATTATCATTACTATGATCATTATCATTTTTTTCTGTTATTATGGGATTTGGGTAGAATTTCTCATGGATTTAAGGATAGGGGTCTAGTGATTCGGGATGGGATTTAGCTCTCTGGATTGGCTTTGTTCGAGGTGGGGTTCCGGGCATCAGGTAGACCGTAATCCCTTTCTTGGTAGAGCAAAATCACAACTCGGAAGCCCTTCATCATGAGCACCCAAGTCCTCTAAAACCCAATAAAGGGGCCTTGACCCCCCTGTTGCTTTGCCGCAGACCCGGACTCTCAAGCAGCAGCCGCAGCAGCAGCAACAGTTGACACCCAGAGACTGCACCCTGAAGTCAAGACATGAACACAAGGGCTGAGACCTCGTCTAAATCTGACCAAGCCTCAACAAAACTCTAAGCCTATTTAACGCAGAGGCACAGCAAGAACTATCACAACAACAAGGATCCTTAAGTATACTAAGCCCTTTAAATCAACCCTTATTGTTGTCACCCTGAAAGACGAAGGAGCCTCCGCCCTACTTCCAAAAACAGTTGAAATCCTTTCCCTCAGGGGCCTTTAGGGCCTGTTTGGGTACCCAAATCCATCAGTTTGGACTACTTGGACCCTTAGGGTTTTGCAAATCCGTTTCTTCATCCTCGCAAGCCGTACAGGCCAAAGAAAAGCCCACTTAGCAAGTTGAAGAGCTTTCTTTTCGTAAACCCTAAACTCTAAGCCCTTCAGTGGGAAGCCGTGGTGCTACTCTCTGTACCGTAAACCTTAAAGCGTGAACCTAACACCTAAAGTCCACACACTAACCCAAAGGGTCCTAAGTACCTATATGGTAGAATGTTGGGATTCTATACTAGGAATTACTATTATGATTTGGGGAAGTATGCCCCCATAACAGTACCTAGGACCCTTGGGGTAAAAGATGGAGGAGATTTTGGGGGTTCCTTAGTATGATTATAGTATATTTTTTCCCCAAAACCCTATTCTAATTATTCAGGCCCCTACATTAACACCTAAACTCCACACCTAAAAGATGGAGGAGCTTTGGCGCTACTCCCCGGAGTTGGGGAACGTCGCCTTTGGCTCGGCAGTGCACGGCTGGGCTTTTCGAAGCTCGAGGGGCAAGGGAAGTTGTTAAGGGTTTAGGGGTTTAGAGTTTAGGGTTTAGGGTTTAGGGGTTTAAAGTTTAGAGTTCAGGATTTAGGGGTTTAAAGTTTAGCGTTTAGGGGTTTAGAGTTTAGGATCCCCTTTATGGATTCCTCGTAAGGGTTCTATATTCTATGGTTCTACCTAAACCCTAAACCCCTAAACCCCTAAATCCTAAACCCTAAATTTTATCAACCCTAGAAGGCTATAGGGTTTGGGCTTTGGGGTGTGGGACGTGGGGCATCCTGAGGTGAGGATTCTGCGGCTCCACCAGAGTTTTGAAACTTCTCATCGGGCGGTTGAGAAGGGAAATTAGAGGGTTTTTCTCCTACTTGACGCGGGTTTCGTATAAGATGAACCCTAAATCCTAAACCCTAAACCCTAAACTGCGTTATTGCAAGTTCCAAAATATATCGACTCACTGCTAGGATTGTCCTTGGGTTCATGAAACTCAAAGATGGCTCTGCCTGCAGAGTTATAGTGGAACCCTCGAATGTTTAGCGTGTAAGGTATACCTGAACCCCAAAAGTACGGTTGACGATATACATCCTGCATTACCCATACTAAGGACTCTACCATAGTTCCCATAGTTTAGGGTCCTTAATAAGGTAATGCAGGATTTACTCATCAACAGTATGTAGAATACTAGCCCTTTGTAGATGTTGGGCCATTATTTTGCCTACTTTCGTGTTAGGATATAGCCCAGCCGTCACATGCTACAGAGTGCAGAACTGGAGGATCAGACGACATTGAAGATTTGCCGGGATAGGCCAATGTCTTCAGTGTCTGGGGTTTACAGTATTGGGCTTCAGTGTCAGACACTTATGATACTACCCATATACACATAATGGAGCCCTTAATAAGGAATCCCTTAAAGCGGACCCCATTACAGCTCCCCATACTACCCTTAAATTAAAGGATCCCTGATGGGTACATGGACCGGGTTGAGGAGAGTGGTTAGCTAGCCGCATGCGTCGCACAGGGTCTGTAGTGGGCTTTGGGATGTTTAGGAGCAGAAGCCCTACACCCTAAACCCTAAACCCAAAACCCTAAACCCTACCAAACCTCTGCCCCCCAGGAATAGATAGCTTCGCGCCGTTGATTGCCAAAAAGCTGGGGGCGAAGAAAGAGAACCTTCAGAAAGTTCTCTGGGGCGCCTCGGATCTCCCAAAGGGTCCAAAGTACCTACTATAGTAGTGTAGGGGTTTCTATATTAAGAACTACTATTCCCTAAGGGTCCATGTACCCAAATAGTATATACTTTGGCCTGAAAGTAGTCCCTATATAGGCACTTTGCGGCCAAAGTATATGCATGGACCCTTACCCTTAGCATCGAAGGACTCATATTTTAAGGCTTTTGGGCCCAAAGACCCTATTATGTATGGCTTTTGGGCTATTTTGATGCTAAGGGTTAGGGATTATGATTTGGGGAAGTATCCCCCATGACAGTACCTAGGACCCTCTGGGTCTGTCAGGCGGACTTAGGCCTTAGCCTTAAGTTCCGGGGCTTAGGCTCCAGGGGTTTAGGGTTTAGGGTTTAGGGTTTCGGTTTCAGGTTTAGGGTTTGGAGCTTAGGGCTTAGGGTTTAGGGTTTAGGGGTTTTAGGGGTTTTAGGGTTTCAAGTTTTTTCGGCGCAGACCGAATGCGAAATGCTTTGGATTGCGGCTCAGGCTTTCTGGTTGAAGTATTTATAGAGAATGAATTATTGCTTATTATGTAGGTTAAAGTTTATGTATAATTAGTAACTGGATATCTATTGATTCTTTGGTATAAAGTTCATTTCGGCTCCAGAACGTTCACGGATGTGCTCGGATTGTATGCCGTTTTGCTCTCTCCAGCTTCGGGTGGTTCCGGAATCCTGTTCCGGCAACGTCCAGGGACTATAGAATCCTGAATATCTGCGAATCTTGCTCCTGAGCCTTACAACCCCCAAAACCCGCCTCTAAGCAGAACGGCCCTATACGTACTATGAAGACAGCACATGTGTGGGGCACGGGGATGGGAGACTTAAGGTGTCGAGGATTCGGTCTTGGATTTAGGGTTCAGGGCTAGGGTATTCAGTGTATTCAGGGTTTGGTTCAAGGTTTGGGGTTCAGGGTTAGGGTACTCCGGGTTTGGTTCAAGGTTTGGGGTTTGTGTTCGTGTAGTTTGTTTAGGCAAAAATTTCGGATTTACAGTAGTGCATGGCAACACAACCCTACTAAATTTCGTAAATGCAGGGACAAGGCTAAAACCAGTCCACAGCAGATCACTTCCCCGGGCTCCTTGTCCTCTTCGACGTCATCTTCGTTTTTTCGTCAGACCACTTGACGGGTTCATGCAGCAGGACACCAAAGAAAGGTGTCCTACTGTTTATGCCATGGCATCATGGCATACATAAGACAGGGCCTTTGATTGAAAGGGTTCTGTTCAATAGATCCTCCGACGGAGCTCGGATTGCCAGGCCGATGGCACGGGCCGGCTTTGGGTTGAGATTTGTGGGTCGTCGCTTAGATGCAGGAGTGTATTCTGCACAGGAATACAAAGGTTATTTTGGGCTGGGGGGTCTAGAGTTTAGGGTTTAGGGTTTAGGCGGTGATGCGCAGAAGTGAAGCAACGACAGGGAAAAAGAGCAGCATTTGGACTAAGCATAGTAGCCTGCAAGCAGCTGTGCTAGGAATGTAGGCGAGTGTGTTATCAATCGTAGTAACGACTGACAGATGGATAGCCATGGATCAACTTAAAACAAACATGGCATTGTCATCTTCATTTCCTCTTCAAGCTCATCTTCGTCTCTATATGTATCATAACCTTCTTCTTCATCGTTGTAGCAGGGAAATTCAAAACACCTTGACAACGAAGCAAGCCACAAAGACACAGTTACAAGTCCGCTACACAATCAGCTTCACGATGAGGGCAACGAAAATTCTGCCTTGTATAGAACGTTGACAGTAACCCTTGCTAAACAACCAAAAGCTCCATCAGGCACCCCTTAAAATCCTATCACCCCAACCCGCCCACCCTCCCCACCCCCGAAAATCCGTTGCAACACCCTACGGCCCTAAAGCATAATATAAAATCCTGTAACTTCATGACCTCTATCAAATCACCGAAAAACCGCTGAAAAATCTGCTGAAGCACAGGCGACTGGACCTTCAACAAGAAGACCAAGCGCGCTCAGAAGCGGACGTCGGAGGACCGGTTGGCCACTGTGTGGTTCTTATTCAGAAGGTGCCTGTAAGGATTCTATATATTATACATATAAGTAAACAGGTATTAATAGGGGATCTATAAGCCCTAAGGCTCAAAATAGCCCAGAGGCCTTATATAATAGGGTTTTTGGGCCGAAAAGTCTTAACATATGAGTCCTTTGAGGGTAAGGGTAAGGGGTTTAGGCTGTTAGAGTGGTTTGCGGATCGGCCACCCTGCAGTTCCCCCTAACTGGATACCAGAAGCTCCGGGACCCCGACATCGACAGGCCACACTGACTAGGGCTCAAGGGTTTAGGGTTTAGGGTTTAAGGTTTAGGGTTTAGGGTTTAAGGGTTTAGGGTTTAGGGTTCTGAAGCACCAGCTTCACTAACAGACAGGCATGTTTCCCCCACTTCGCGGACCCGTCCCATTCCGAGAGCCATGGATAAACGCCTCGGTGGCAACCCCAAACCCGAACTGAGTTCGCCTTAGTCCCAGAGCTCCGAAGCCCGAAATTTCAGAACTCTCCATGATAATCCTGAATGTGTGTATAGCAGGAAGCGTGCCTAAAAAACCCTGGTCGAATGGATTAGATCCTGCGCCGTCTAAACATCTCGTCCTTAAGCCTAAAACTCCCAAGCCCAACACCCTCAAACCTATACTCCAAACCCTAAATCCTAAATCCTAGAAACCCTAAACCCTAAATCCTAAACCCTATAGACCTTAAACCCTAAATCCTAATAGGGTTCAGAGTCTGAAGGGCTTTCAGTTTTGCTTTTTGCAACCGTTTCCACCCCCAGCCTCCTCTCTCGAGCCTTCTGACACTCACCGAAGCCAAACCCTAAGCCCTAAGCCCCTAAACCCTAAAACCCCTAAACCCTAAACCCAAAGCCCTAAATCCTAAACCCTAAAATCATTAAACCCTAAATCCTAAACCCAAAGCCACCCCAGCTGCACTATAAGGCTTCCTCAACGGATTCTTGATCCCAGACCTTCGGGAGGATCTTGAAAGTAGATCCCCTAATTTGGGACCCTAACTACTAAAGGGTACTGTGTAGGAACCCCATTAAGGGATCTACTTTTTGGATCCTCTCGGGGGTCTGGGTTGTTGATTGCAGGAGCCGTTGCTGCGTCCGAGGAGAGCGCCAGTCTTGCAGGAGGTGAAGGTGCCTTGCGGAAGAAATCTCTCTTATAAACTTAGGGCCATATCTCTTTGTTTCTCTCTGTCTCTCTCTCTCTCTATATATATATATATGCATGCTCGCTATAGATCTATATACCACTTATACTACATACATATACATATATATATATATGTCTGTCTGTCTGTCTGTCTGTCTGTCTGTATGTATGTATGTATGTATGTATGTATGTATGTACAAATATGTTACCCCATATATTTGTTGTGGGAGACTTTTTACATTGCTGTATTCACTATGTGGGCTATATGAACCGTGAGCTCTTTTGGGTTTCACTTGACCCTGAAGGTACGCGCTGCCAAATGCGGAGAGTCAGAGATCCGTGCTCGTACGAGCGGATGGAAGAGGAGGATTCGGGACACGTGGAAGAAGATCCAGCACAAGTTTCGTGGAGAACTCCCCCTTGGTTGAAGTCTTTGGATTCACAGAATCAGCAGGGCGAAGCCAGCACAATTCAGAGCCCACCGAGGAGGCGATCATCGCAGCTGGCCTGAGCTTGCTTTGGATGAAGGTCCATAACAATAACAATAATAGTAGTAATAATAGTAATAATAAACAATAATAGTAATGATCATAATAATAGTAAAAATATCAATATCAATATATATATATATATATCGAGTTTCAGGGACAACGTGCCCCCTGCTTGAAGTCTCCAGATTCAAAGATGCACACGCAGAGCCCCAGTGGGCTCTGCATTCTGCTGGCTTCGCCATGTTGCGTCTTTGAATCTGGAGACTTCAGGCAGGGGGTAGGTTGTCCTTGACATGGATCTTCTTCCACGCTGACTCTGGCAAGCTGCGATGGTCGCAGGCGATCATCGCAGCTTGCCTGAGTTTGCTTGTAAGAAGATCCATGGCAAATTTCACGCTCGTCGTTGTCTTCCTGAATCCGCAGCTGCTTCTGACTGGTGGCAGGTTTTTTGGCAGCAAGCTGTGCGAGATCTGTGATGCAGTCGGTGACTTGCCAGCGGCATGACTTTTGAATTTTTGATTAAGTGACTGCGATGCAAGGTGAGTGATCTGCATTGTCAAATGCCTGCATGTTGGCTCTGATCTCCTCGCATCGGGGTGCCAAATCTAAGCGCCAGCGGGCTTGCTTTCTGACGTTCCGCTCTTGCACTACCGAACTCAAAGCTGAGCCCAGGCAAGGAGTCCTACGGTTGATGGTATAAATCCTGCATTGCCTTATAAGGACCCTAAACTATGGGAATTCTGGCATATTCCTTATTATGGGTAATGCAGGATGTGTATCATCAACCGTATCATGCCCTGTCAACCCCCATGTTCCACGCAACCTTTGATGCGCTCCTCCCACCCGTCGAATCTGAAGTCAGACATGAGCTCTAGTTCGGCTCAAAAACCCCTACCTACAGTCTCCATTGTAGTTCATTTTTGGGGCTACCTTTTAGGATCCTCTATATAGAATTGGTGATACCAAAAAAAGGAACTACAATGGAGACTATAGGTAAACCCTAAACCCTAAACCCTTAAAGCCTAAAACTCCTAAAACCCCTAAACCCTACGGATTTAGGGCCTGGGCCTTGCGTTTTCAGGGGGAAGTTCAGGGTTCTGGTTTCGGTGGCCGTTTCTGTGCCTTCAGTGGCTCCAAAGAAGCACAGAGGCATGAGGACCCTGTTGTGGGGAATAAGGGCACCCACAAAGGGCAATCTCTCTCTCCCTCTCTCTCTCTCTAAGGTTTGTCTGCAGCTCTGAAGAACATAGAAGAGGAAATCGTAATCTGGAGCCCAACTAAGGCAGGTTTGTCACGGTCCGGCCTCCGCTTGAACCCCCCGAACCTGCAAACGGACAGGTCATTTTGCCTTGCAGGCAGTGCTCCACGCAGACGTGCCGGCCCCGGTGTTGAGGGAAGGTGGGGGTGGGGGTCTTAAAGCGTATACGAGGTAGGCTGCTTGAATATTGTGTTTTCCAATCCTTACAAATACTTTTCTGTCTGAGGCCTGAGAGGGCCAAGGCACCCATAGGCTCCTAAGTAGTTCCTTTTTGTGGGTTCATATCTAGAATGCTATAAGGTAATCCCAGAAAGGAACTACTCAGGAGCCTATGGGTAAAGTGTAATGGTCAGCTTGACTGGAAAGCCCAAGCTCCGTACGGTAAAGGTCTGGAGGATCCAACGATGATCTCCTTGGGTTTGGCATACGGAGTCAGTAAAAGCAGTAGTTGTAGTAGTAGTAGTAGCAGCAGCAGCAGCAGCAGCAGCAGTCGCAATAGCAGTAGCCGTAGCAGTAGCAGCAGCAGTAGCAGTAGCAGTAGCAGTAGCAGTAGCAGTAGCAGTAGCAGTAGCAGTAGCAGTAGCAGTAGCAGTAGCAGTAGCAGTAGCAGTAGCAGTAGCAGCAGCAGAATGTACC
>CAJNJA010016545.1:0-11309 GCA_905231915.1 Symbiodinium necroappetens | reverse complement strand
TATGTATGTATGTATGTATGCATGTATGTAGGTACGTAGGTATGTATGTATGTATGTATGTATGTATGTATGTATGTATGTAGGTATGTATGTATGTATGTATGTATGTATGTATGTATGTATGTAGGTACGTAGGTAGGTAGGTACATGTATGTATGTAGGCGCTTAGTACCATTTTCCAAAACCCGTATGAAGCGCATCGCGCTTGCCAGACCAACCCCGAAACCCTAACCCTAAAACCTTAAACCTGTAAGCCCTAACCCCCCTAAACCCTAGACCCTAAAACCCTAAATCTCTAAACCCTAAAACCCTAAACCCTAACGCCTCAAACCTTAAATCTCAAAACCCGAACCCTAAACCCTAGATTCTAAAAGCCTAAAGCCCTAAATCTCGAAACCCTAAAACCGTAAGTCTCTAAACCCTACAACCCTAAATCTCCGAACCCATAAACTCTAAGTCTCTAAACCCCCAAACCTCAGAGCTACGGCCCCCCAAACCTCAGAGCTACGGCCCGAAACCCTTCTAAACTTAAGAGATCTCGGTCGGTTCTTGTGGGTTTGGGGGTAGTTCGGGGGTCGACGTCCTTATTTCGGCGGGCTTTGAGTTTGTATTCTTCGAGTTTTGGGGCATGCAAGGTACCATTAAATATGAAAATCTGACTTAGGGCCCTCTACTCTAAGCCTACCTCCTACACCGCCTACCCTACGCTAAACCGAGCTTTTAGGGCTGATGCTCTGAGTCTTTTTCGTTTGTGGCCAGGTGCGCTCCGCGAGCAACATCACTCCTCAACCCACAGCTTGTGCATCCGTGTGTTCTTGGGGCTTTATCTAGGACACTTTCAGGTGGGTAGATACCGTTGTGGGAGCCTTATAGAAGGTCTATATACCCCATAGAAGCCTTCTAGAAGCCCTATATACCCTAAACTCCCCACCTGTAGTTTCCTTTAAGTTTCGGGTGTAGGATTTGGGGTTTTGGGTCGACGGTTTGCTGTGACCTCGCAGCCCTAAACCTTTGCAGCTTGTTCAACCCTATAGACCCTATAAGCCCTCTAAACCCCAAACCCTATAAAAGCCCTATAAGCTCTCAACCCTAACTTCTCCCCGGAGGTGGCAACAACTCTCGCGGATTCGCCGCGCCGCGCGGCAGCTTTGCCAGTTCGGCATCGGCGCCGCCGGGGCCTTGTCGTGTGCTTTTGTTTACAGGGTTTAGGGTTTAGGGTGGAGGAGTTTTGTTTATATCAGGGCTTTATGGTTTAAGAAGGGGAAAAGGTTTCTAGAGGGATGTCGAGGGTCTTCGTAGGAGTCATGAGTAACGTTGTCCTTTTAAACTGGGTTTCATAGCGCTCTCTCATAAGCTGTTGAACCCTAAACCCTCAACCCTAAACCGACTGCAAAGGGTTGGGCTTCTGATATTATTCATTAGCAGCTGAGTTTCGAGGCTTGCCGAGTCAGTCTCCTTAAGGGTCCATGTACTCAAATAGTATATACCTTGGGCTCAAAGTAGTCCCTATATAGGTACTTTGGGGCCAAAGTATATGCTACTTTCCTTACATGAACCCTTAAGAGCTTATAGGGTTTAGTACGTTTAAGCCGTCAGCTCGTATGGTTTACAACGGCCCGTTTGTTGGCATGGGTCTTCGGGGGTTTCCTGCGGGGGGCTCTATACATAATCGTGTTTAGACGTTAGGGTTTTGAGGGGTTTTATAAAAGTAAAGGGCTCCAAAAGCGTTTTTCGGGGGCATCAAGAGCAAGAAGGAGTTGAGTATTGCAGGATTTGACGTCAGGGCTTGGAGGGGTTCAGGGTTTAGGCATTGAAGAGAAGACGGAAGAAGACGCAGAGGAGCGGCTTCTGGGCTTTATTAGGGTTCACGTTTAGGGGTTTAGAGTTTAGGGTTGAGCCGTTGTGGCTCTGGGTTTCGTGTTTGGGTTTGAACGTAGGGGGTTGAAGTTCAGCTGTTCTTGGCTCTCTGTTAAGTTGTACACTCTATAGAACTCTGACAGACCCACCAAAAGCCCGAAAAGGCCTGATGAGACCCTGTGATGGCATTGCGAGGCTTCTGTGACCCTGATCAGCATAGACCCCATTCACGAAGCCTTCTCAGCTGCCCGAGACGAGGTCATAGCCGTGTGGATGTCCGTGGTGATATACCAGGCAGGGCCTTTAAGTGACAGGTTTTGTTTTGGGTCTCGTCTGGGTATTCCTTCGGAATTAATTCTCGTCGCATCTCACCATAATACAAACCATGGGGCTATTGTAGATATTCATGTTTCTTCCCGGTCTGAGGGGCCTATTTATAGTTATGGGTGTGGAAGTATGGGTGTTGATAGAAGTCTTTTGGGGTTCTGACATGGATTAGAAATTAGGCTCCTCACAGCCAGATGCCGCCATACCCTTTCACGTGCCCACTGGAACCTTTGTTTTTGTTTGTGAGAGTTTGTTGTTTGCTGTGGGCGTTCCCGGGTGGTGGGCAGCTGCGCCCGCAGCAACAAAAAAAGCGTGCGCGGTCATTACCCATGCTTGTCATGTTGTTGTGAGTGTTTTTGTTGCTATGGGTGCGCCTAACCTGAAGCCCTAGAGCCCTACGTAGCCCTCCCGAGACGTGCCAGTCTCATACGAGGCTGGTAATGACTGGATTTAATGGGTACCGTAGTAAGGATGTTTTGTTGTAATTACCCTAAGGGTCCATGTAGCCAAATAGATATACATAGGCCCCAAAGTACCCAAATAGGGACTACATTAAGGCCAAAGTATATCTATTTGGATACATGGACCCTTAGGGTTAGAGATTTCAAGCTCCACTACCCCAAAAGCAGCGAAAATCCTACAACCCCGTGAAGGAACCCTTTCCTCAAGTTATGAAGCTCTTTACATTCCACTACTCTAAGTGCCTACCTACCACAAACCCCTAAGGCCCGAGAGCCGTCAAGCTCCAAACCAGAGCTATCCCTAAACCCTAAACCCTAAACCCCTATAAACCCTTCAACCCTCTAAACTCTTAACCCACCTTGGCACGGAACCTTCAAGGCATAGCTCTTTGGATGGAGAACCCCTATAAAGCCCTTGCGAGTCCTCATCTATCAGACCGAAAGCCCCCCTGCAAGCCTTTAGAGATTGCTGAATTACGATTTAGGGCCTAGGGTTTAGAGATTAAAGTTTCCATAAAACCTTCAGGGTCTACAGCCGAGAGTTTGGGGGGCCCCTCTTGAACGCTGAATAAGTGCACTTTGCATTTTTTTCGGTGGGATTAGACAAAATCTCCCTTACCGAACTGAAAGTGTACACTTTTTTCGGGCAAACGAACTCAGCAAGGAAACTATAAGCCCTGCCTGGGTTCCAAGGAACCTACATGTTTATGGTTCCTTGTTGTGATTTTCCTTCTATAAATCCTGAAACAGGCAGGTTCTGTGGTGTTAAGATAGCCCTATAACGCCTAAACCCTGAGCCCTAAAGCCTAAACCCTAAACCCTGAGCCCTAAAGCCCTAAAGCCTAAAGCCTAAGCCCTAAAGCCCTAAACCCTAAACCCTGAGCCCTAAAGCCCTAAACCCTAAACCCTAAACCCAAAACCCCTAAAGCCTAAAAACCCTAAGAAAGACCCCATTGGCTTCCACAGAGGCTGTCCCGGGTTGGACGAAGGGCGCAGCCCCGCCCCAGGCTCGAGTCCACAGGGCTCTCGGGGAGGGGTTTAGGGTTTAGGGTTCAGGGTTTAGGGTTTAGGGTTCAGGGTTTAGGGTTTAGGGCTTAGGATGAACAGTATTTTAAAGTTGAAGCAAGAGCAGTAGGCATCACAATGACATAATGTTCTATTCTAAGCTATATTAGGCAAGAAGAGTACGAATCATAGTGGCTAGAAGTGTAATTGGCAAGGATAGCAAGAGTCAGTATGGTTATAAGAATGCCCATTACTCGAGTTGTAATGTGTCAGGGGTTGTAAAGGGGCCTCTACGGGGGTTCTTATGAGGACTTCCAAAGGCAGGGTGATGAGCCCCTTAAGGGTTTAGGGTGTAGGGCTGTAGGGCTGTAGGGCTTTAGGGCTCAGGGTTTAGTGTTTAGGGCTGGGGAACTTGAGACAACAAGTCGCTGCAACACAGGAAGCAGATTCTTTACCGTATATCTCACTTCAGTTAGGACCTCCCACTCAAAGAGATAGTGAAAGAAGGGCTCGACGCTGATTATCAGCACAATGCAACATAATGCAGTGGTCTGACTAGCCCCCCCGCTGTCCAGATTCAGATATATTATAGTCTACAGAAAATAAGGTACTCCCCAAAACCCCCATTATCCGAATTCAGATATATTGTAGTCTACAGAAAATACAGTAAACCCCCCAAAAAACACCCATTAGACGTGTCAAGGCAACCCGCAGGATGTCTTGTCGGAATGATTCCTTCGACTCCGGGGCTTGGAGTCCCACACCCCGAAGCCCTAAACCCGAAGCCCTAAGACCCTAAACCCTAAGCCCTAAGCCTAAATCCTAAACCCCTAACCCGGTTAACCCCTGCACCCCTAAAGCCCTAAAACCCTAAACCCTAAACCCGAACCCGGGCCTGGGGGGCCTGGTGTTCAGGTTTGGGGTGTCGGGTCGACGGTTGTGTGTCTGAGTTCAGGTTTACCAATAGGCTCCATTATACTTCCTCTTTGTGGTTTATTTATTTATTTTTATATATAGATAGATAGACAGACAGATAGACAGATAGATATAGGACCCTAGAAGGTAGTCCCAAAAAAGGAACTACTAAGGAGCCTATGGGTAGAGTCATGGTTTTGGATCTGATGTTTAGGTTAGGAGGGCTTTGGCGGTTCTCGGGTGCTGCTTGGGCTTCAGTTCTCCCTAAACCCTAAACCTTAAACCCTAAACCCCAAACCCTAAACCCTAAACCCCAAACCCTAAACCCTAAACCCTAAACCCTACCCTCAAGCCACCAGCTACACTGCAAGAAGCTGCACGCAGCTTCGACCCTGAACCCAAAACTCACTCAGAATGTAGAAGTTGGGTACTGCCCCCCGTACAGTAAGAATCTATAGTAGGGCTACGTACTATTTCATGGCCTTATGTATCCATATTATGGATCTGGATATTGCCCAACTGTTACTGGGTGGGGGCCGTATCCAATCTAGAAGTCAGACACAGAGCAAACCTTGTGTGTGAAAGCTATGCTCTTTGCCAGGTGCGTTCACTCTCTGCCGTGGACGGGGCTTTTGCGGAGGCCTGCTTTTTCCGGCGTGGGCTAGTGGCCAGAGAAATTGCTGCGAGACGAAGAAGCTTAAAGTACAGGGTTTGGGGTTCGGGGATCTATTATATTATTTTATCAGAATGTCGAAGCCCGTCGCCGTAGTCCAAATACTCAAGACTGGGATATTGGGTAGATGCCCCGTAGGCTAAACGGCAAGCGGAACGCCTAAACCTGAAGCCCTTAAAAGGAAGAGCTGCAATGGAACCCGGGGCTTAGGGCTTAGGGTTTAGGGCTTAAGGTTCAGGGCTTAGGGTTTAGGGGTTTAGGGGTTAGGGCTTAGGGCTCAGGGGCCCCGAGGCCCTTGAAGGAAAGGGCCTAGGCAAGCTTGAGGGTTGCAAGACGCTCAGTTTGAGGCAGAGAAGCATTCCCTGAGCTCCACATCCCCTTAGTCAATTGTTTGGTTTTACGAGGGTTTAGGGTTTAGGGGGTTAGGGTTTAGGCTTTAGGGATCTATTTTCGTGTCGTGATGAGGGCCCTGCTACACCAGCTTAGTATGAAGGAGTGCTGGAGTCAATTAAATCATACCGGTCGCCCTATCATCGAAAGATTCTTCACTTGGAGGTTCATGGTTAGTTATAAGCAGGGCTATCAGTTAAAACTGAAGTTAAAGGACTTATAAGCGCACTTATAAGCAACCAAATAACCTCCAGTAGCTGAGTAGGAAGCATCTCTTGGCTCGGGATGCTAGGACGGCGCGGTCTTGCCTGACACGCAGCTCGTTTCTCTGGCGGTGGAATGGAGCCTTGCCCAAAGTTAGCAGCCGAGTACTTTTAGCTTTTGATCTTCAGGCATTTGATACATGTGTATATATATATATAGATAGATAGATAGACATATAGCCCTGCCATCCTTCCTCAGCCCACAAGGCCGACTTGTTCAGAGCTCCGAAACTCCGCATCAACAGAAGAGGTCTTTATATATGTACATGGGGTTCAAGGTAGTATAAGTTCTATGAAGGTTATTCCCGACATGGTCTGCTGCCTATCAGCAAACCCTAAACCCTAAGCCCTAAACCCAAAAATCCTAAACCCTAAATCTCAAACCCTAAACCCAAAACCCTAAACCCCAACACCCAAAACCCAAAAACCCTAAACCCTAAACCTTAAACCCAAAAGCCCAAACTTCAAACGATCCCCTGAAAGGAACCCTTACAAGGAACCCTGACTGCACGAACTAGCGGAAGCTTTAGTTTCGGGGTCCTGGCGGTTCTGTGGTTTTAGGGTTTAGTGGTTTAGGGTTTACGGTTTAGGGTTCTGTCGGGCGCTACCTTGAACTGGGTTGCGGATGAGTCCAAAGGGTTCCTTTGCGAGGATGCCTTTTGGTTTAGGGCCTGCACGAATGTTCTTAGGAATTAGTGAATTCGTGCTTTATTTGGAGAACGTAACAAAGCTCCAAGATTTTAAATAAAAGTGTTGCTTGAAGTGATTCTACGGGCACACGGACATTTTTTGGGTTTGGGGTGTAAGGTCCAGGGATTATCAAGCTCTCCATCGCTAGACTCACTAAACCCTATCAGCTCTTCAGAACCCCAAGAACTCGGCGGAGGCGAGAGCAAAGCCTATGGAACTGCATTCAAATCCCAAAGAACCCGGTGGAGCAAGATCAAAGCCTATGGAACCGCATGAAAGCCTCATAAAGCCTTGTGGAGCCATGCAACATCTCGACAGACCCTACCTTATACCTACAACACCCAAAGAAAAAAGAAGACAGGCCAAGCACGAACCCCAGCAGCTAGCAAAAGCACCCTCACAATTAACAGCCTCTCCCGCCCCAAACCCTAAACCCCTAAACCCTAAACCCCTAAACCCTAAACCCCTAAACCCTTAAACCCTAAACCCTAAACCCTAAACCCAAAAAAGAACCAAGGGCCTGAATCGACTGAGGAATGGGCGACAGGAGCGGCTAAGGCATTTGGGTGGCCGGCAGCTTGGGGAGGCCCGAAGTGGTCAGTTTTGTTTAGGGCTTTAGGGCTTTAGGGCTTTAGGGTTTTAGGGTTCTTGGCTTAGTAGGGTTTTGGGGCTTTAGGGTTTTAGTGTCTTTGTTTGTTTGTTTGTTTGTTTTCTTATTGTTGCATTGTCTCTGTTCTGTTTTGGGGTGGGTTTAGTTTAGAGTTCGGGGCTTGGTCTTTGGAGGAAGGGCATAGGGCTGTTTTTGTTTAGAAACGGAGTTCTGAAAAAGGGTGTTTTTAAATCTGATATTGGGTTCAGAGTTGGGGCATAAAAGGGGGCCAAAGCTGTGGGATTTACATGGGTGGTTGTAAGTAGGGTTATAAGTAGGATAGCTATAGCAATGATCCGTCAACGAAGGACTGATAGCTCCATGTATAACTACTACCCGTGATCCTCCGACTATACCCTAGAGACCCAAGAAGTACCCCTAATCCTGACGACGTTTACGGGGGTTGTGGAGTCTTGGTCGCCCGCACCATGCCGGATGCTTCCACCTATGATAATGGCAAGTAGGGTTTCGGGTCTAGCAAGGGCTCAGGCTATAAGATTTCGATGCCCTGAACCCTAAACCCTGGCGCTGTACCTCCCACATATGAAAGAGCTCTCCAGGGACAATATCGTATCCTCCGCCAGCTCTCCGAATTGGAGCTTCGGGCCGCAGAGGATTGCCGCCGCAAGCAGAGACGGGGGCGCAATCCTGTCAGGTGCGACTTGCTAGAAGCGCTCCGCACACCGAGCTGCCTCGTGGTACAGAAAGACAAGAGGAAGGTTGGCGGGCAATCCTGTCAGGTCCGGCTCCGTCAAAGCACACCTCACAGCGAGATGCCTCCTGTGCAAGAGAGTCGCACTTGGCGAGAGCTGCATCTGGACCGGCCGTTTGGGCAATTCTGTCAGGTCCGCGTTTCGCGGACAGCACCAATGTCGGAGCTCCCGCCAGCGGTTTCCCTGTCAAGAAGTTGGCGCGAACTCCGCCGCGTCTGCGGCGGACAGCAGCGACATCGGAGCTCCCGCCAGCGGTTCCAAATTGGCGGGAAGTCCGCCGCGAACAGCCGCTTGGGCCTGTATGGACCTTGCGCCGTAAAGCCCTGGAATCTCAAAGCCATTCATCGTGTTCAGGGCCTGGGGTTTTGGGGTTTTAGCGTTCACGATTGACCTGCTGCTCTCCGAAGCCAGGGCGAGGGGAATCCGGCACGTGTGGATCCCTCGAAGTAGCGATGTGCTTCGGGCTCCCCTGGGTAGAACACGCTCACGCAAGCTTAATTGTAGCCCGTGGGTTCATACACTCCTTTCTTTGAGGGGCCGAATATCAAGATCTCAGCTATAATCCATGTATTCACCAGAAATCTTCACGAACCCCTAAACGTTAAACCCTAAACCCCAAACCCCATACCCCAAACCCCAAACCGTAAACCCTAAGCTGCCCTAAACCCTAAACCTCCTAGATCTCCCTGGAATTCCGAAAGCCCGCACGACCCGAGACCCTTGTCCCCAAGCCCTAAAACCTGGGCTCTTGTTGGGTTCAGGGTTTAGGGTTTTGGGGTTTAGGTTGTGAGGGTTTAGGGTTGAGGGTTTTAGGGTTTAGGGTCTAGGGGTTTAGGGTTTAGATTAAGAGTTTAAGGGTTTAAGGACTTAAGGATTTAAGGGATTTAAGGGTTTAGGGTTCAGGATTAGGGAGTCTAATGTGAGTTACGATAACCTTAAGGGTCCAGGTACTCGAATAGTACATTGGACTCAAAGTAGTCCCAAAAATCGTACTTTGGTGCCAAAGCATATACTGCTTGGGCACCTGGACCCTTACGGTAATAAGCAAACTGTATAATATTTCACGTTTGTTTACTACAGATCCCGATTACTGTACCTTATTATGTACTATAGATCCCTACTATCGTAAGACGCGTTATGACATGGGTTCCGCTAAAACCCCAAAACACAAAAACCTCAAAACCCTACTAAGCCAAGAACCCTAAAACCCTGAAGCCCTAAACCCTAAAACCCTAGGCTCTAGAAACCTAAAGCCCTGAACCCTAAAACCCTAACACCCTAAACCCTAAAACCCTAAAGCCTCAAAACCCTAAGCCCCTAAAACCCTTAAACCCCTAAAGCCCAAAAACCCTAAAACCCAAAGCCAAGAACCCTAAAACCCTAAAACCCTATACCCTAAAACCCTAAAGCCCTAAAGCCCTAAAGCCCTAAAGCCCTAAGCCAAGAACCCTAAAATCCTAAAACCTCAAAACCCTAAACCCTAAACCCCAACACCCTAAAACCCTGAAGCCATAAACCTCTAAACCCTAAAACCCTAAAGCCCTATTCCAAGAACCCTAAAACCCTAAAGCCCTAAACCCTAAAACCCTAAAGCCCCAGCACCCTGAACCCGAAAGCTCTAAAACCCTTATAAAGCCTTAAACCCCTAAAGCCTAAAACCCTAAAGCCCTAAACCCTAAAACCCTAAAGCCCTAAACCCTGAAACCCTAAAACCCTAAAACCCAAAGCCAAGGACCCTAAAACCCTAAAACTAAAACCCTACCCTAAATCCTAAACACTAAAACCCCACAGCCCTAAAACCCCAAAACCCTAAACCCTAAAACCCTAAAACCCCAATCCAAGAACCCTAAAACCCTACAGCCCTAAAACCCTAAATCCTAAAACCCTAGAGCCCTAAAGCCCTACACCCTAAACCCAAAAACCCTAGCATAATAAACCCTTGAACCCTAAACCCTAAAGTCTTAAAACCCAGCCAAGAACTCTAAAACCCTAAGACCCAAAAACCCTAAAACCCAGAGCCAGGAACCCTAAAACCCTAAAACCCTAAAGCCATACAACTCTAAAATCCTAAAACCCTAAACCCTAAAAACCCTAAATTCCTAAAACCCTACAACCCTAAGCCAAGAACCCCAAAACCCTAAAATCCTAAAGCCCTAAAACCCTAAGCCCAGAAACCTAAAACCCTGAAGCCCTAAACCCTCAAACACTAAAACCCTAAAGCCCTAAGCCAAGAACCCTGCAACCCTAAAGGCTTAAAACGTTGAAGCCCTAAACCCTAAACGCTAACACCCTCAAACCCTCAACCCTAAAACCCTGAAGCCCTAAGCCAAGAACCCTGAAACCCAAAGCCAAGAACCTGAAAACCCTAAAACCCTAAACCCTAAAACCCCAAAACCGGTAAAATCCTACAGCCCTAAACCCTAAAACCCTAAAGCCCTAGAACCCTAATCCAAGAACCCTCAAACCCTAAAGCACTCAAACCCTAAAACCTTAAACCCTAAAACCCTAGAACCCTAAAGCCCTAAACCCTAAAAGCCTATAACCTTAAAGCCCTAAAACCCTAAAACCCTAAAACGCTGAAACCCTAAAGCCCTAAAGTCCTGCAGCCCTAAAGCCCTAAAGCCTTAAAACCCTAAGCCAAGGACCCTAAACTACCCTAAAACCCTAAAGCCCTAAGCTAAGAACCCTACAAAGCCCTAAAGCTCTAAACCCTAAAGCCTTAATTCGTAAGCGCAAGGAGCCCCATGATAGGATATGAAACCCTAAAACCCTAAACCCAACACCTCAAAACCGTAGAGCCCTATACCCCTAAACCTTAAAACCCTAGAGCCCTATACCCCTAAAACCCTAAACCCAACACCTTAAAACCCTCAAGCCCTAAATCCCTAAAAACCCAAAAGCCCTAAAGCCCTAAAGTCCGAACACCCTAGAACCCTAAAGCCCTAAACCCTAAAACCCTAAAACCCCTAAACCAAGAACGAACCACAAAACCCTAAAGCCCTAGAGCCCTAGACCCTAAAACCCCAAAACCGTAAAAGCCTAAGCCAAGAACCCTAAACCCTAAAGCCCTAAAGCCCTAAACCCTACATCTTCAATGGCTGAAGCCTTCGACCTCCAAGCTCCTGCTGAGCCTTATCTTCTGAAGCTCTCTTTAGGGTTTAGGGTTCAAGGTTTAGGGTTTTTAGGGCTTTAAGGTTATAGGCCTTTAGGGTTTTAGGGTTTAGGGCTTTAGGGCTCTATGGGTTTAGGGTTCAGGGTTTGGGGTTTCGGTATACAAAAGCCTTATAATAAGAGAAGCAATAGAAAATTGACGAGCCCTTATACAATCTTCATAAAATATAGTATAACATAATACAATATAATATA
>CAJNJA010016544.1:0-11310 GCA_905231915.1 Symbiodinium necroappetens | reverse complement strand
ATAACAGAGTTTACAACCGTCATATAGAAATCCTGTCGCTATTGGCAAGCACAAAGAACTCAGGGGAGGGTGGTCCGACCCCCTCAGCCTTAAAAAAAAGGAAATAGGTGGGCCACCTATTTCCGACCCCCCCCCCACCCCTCCCCCCCTTAAGGGTGGGGCCGTAATGCCTCAGACACTGTTGTTGCCTGTTTTGTTGTGGGGTTGCTCTGGCATCTGGTTTTGCTCGAGCGCAGGGTCGACGAACCCTCGATACAAACATTTTAATTCGATCACGAGAGTGATCTAGGTCTTCGCTGATTCCTTGCGTCTATCGGTGATTGTCATAAAAGGGTGTGATCGCATTACAGCAGCAGATCGAACCCCACATGGTTAAAAAGAGTCGTGTGGGTAGACGCTTGCTAAACCTGTTTGTCCCTGGTGCTAGGGCGAAGACAGTAGCCTGTTGTGCGTCGATGACACCGGGATATGGGGCGTTCTCAGCTAGGGCACCTCGGGTACCCTTTGTGCCCGAAACTCTCATAGCTCTCGTCAATTTCTGTTCGTTGTGGTGCGCTTGCAAACGGTGAAACCGAGACTTCAGAGAAGCTGTCACAGGCAGTCCTTATGCGGCCCTTAGGTAACTTCCCGTGCCCACCGACTTGCTCTAGCGAAGAGCAGTTGTGCGTCCGTCCGAGCATCAGACAGATTTGCGCGCCCCCTGAGGCTTCGACGACCAAGGTGAGCACTTGGCTACAGAGCAGGTTTGCGTGCCTTGGCATTTACCTGACTCCATGCTGACGCCTGCTTTGTAAGGAGTTTTAGAGGACACATCGGCTCAGGTGCCGCAGGGCGGCTCCTGTGGCTGCGGGCAAGGAGCGTTCGAATGCACTCACGAAGCTTCTTGGCACAAGGCCAGAGTTTGCAGACTTCTTATATCTTCTTATTCTTATCAGAACCATAGAGGGACTGCACATGCCGAGGACGGCAGCTCAGAATGTCTCCCAACTTTTGGAGGCACAGCTACTCTTGTGCCTCTTTGAGTTTGTTGTCGGACGTGCGAAAGTTGGAGACTCGGGCATCTCAGCGAGAGCCAACATGACTCAGGCCGTAAGCATTCAAATCTCAATAATTTTATGGTAAATCCTGCACGATCCACACGTCCTGCCCACAAGGTGCGCAAAGAGCGCATCTAAGAGAGCGGATATGCAAATAGAGACACTTGCCTCCAGAGAATGGAAGTTACACTGTCAGACACCGAGGCCTACGAGAAGAAGACACAGTAGTTGATGTTCATGCGAGCTCCCATGCGGCGCAGGACACTGCCCTGCGTACTGTCCTGGCGGCGTCCAATGCCCCCTCGTCACCAACTTTCATCCAGACGGTGCAGAGATCGGTTCCTCGGTCGATGTTTTAGTCTGCCTTGGCGATGTCGACTTTTTGGTGATAGTCCTGTGCTTAGCTTCTATCAATACAATCCCGTTCCATTTGTTTTGCAAGACTGGAGGCACAGGTTGCCGGTGACGTCCCATGAGGGCCCGTCATAGGAAGCTTCCCAGCATCCGGGAGGTCAGTGGCCTCCGAGCCGTGAGTGTGCCAACACCACCCGGCAATGTCCCTGCGGAAGTGAAGCCAAGTGGTGCGAATCCCTCGGCTGCATCTTCAAGGCTCGGAGACTGGGCTTTGGATATCTTTGGACTTTGCTTTTATTTGTGTTTGGAAATCTTGTTTCCTCAGATGAGATACGTTCTTGCTTGTTTATGGGGCTCTTGTTTCCGTAATGGAAGCACTGGGAATGACAATGTAGACACTTTTCTCCTTGGCGACTTCAAGGCTTGACAACGACAAGGCCCTCGGCAAAGGCTTTAGCCACGTCCTCTTCAATCCAGTACTCGTGAAGATCGGCTTCAAACGCACAGCTTAAGAAATGAATAGTTAAATTCACACATAGAAAATGGGTAGAACATGTGTACATATATATATATATACATATATATATATATACATATCAGTGTGTATATATATATATATGTTTGTCCATATGTATAAATCATTAGTTGCATTTTAATCTGGACATGCAGAAGCTGCAGCACACAGTCCCGGTAACAGGACGCTGATTGTCCAGTGCTGTGCACCGAACAGCAGAAGCTCTGCTCTCTTGTGGACTACACTTCCGAAGGAATTTTTCTCAGTGCCGGACCCGGATCATCGCTTTCTCGTGCCGTGAGCCCCCTTCCAACTTCTGAGCGTCCCCCCCCCAGGCTATCGGGAAATCTGCATTGACGCAGACGTGCAGTGCCCCTGCGGCCTGAACACCTGGCGCTGTCCGGGGTCCGACTTGTGCCTGCTCCCGTAGCTTGTCCTGATTGGTAGAAGGCGAACTACCGTTGCTGCGGTATGTATGAGAGCGGGAGATATCAACGATGTGCCCAGGTCTCAGATGGCGATCTGCCCTTGTGCTTCCTGGCTTCCCATCTGCAGTGGAACACTGCTGCACTAGTGAAACAGACGAACAGACGCTTCCGCGTAGGCAGAAGGCCTGCGAGATCACCGATTACAGCCGCACAGGTGGGCTTTTTGATATGCCTCGTACAAAACAGCGAGGGTGCAGGTTTCCGGGGCCCAGTCACAAAATGCGCATGGAAGCGCTACTCTCTGGTGAAGTGCTGCTTTTGCTGTCGATCGTCCCAATGTGTCAAAGGGTGGTGCACATCGCTTCGACTCTCTGATCAGGCATACCGGAGTCTGGCACGATGGTGCTCTGCATCAATCCCGAGCTGCAATGCCCTTGTGGTAAAAATGCGCCGCCTGCTTGAACTTTGAGCTTGGTCCAGTCATGCAGTACAGAGGCATCACTTTGATGATGGAACGGGGATGTCTCTTGAGGTTGTCCTGTCCGGATCCCATGGACACGGGCTTAAGTGGTGCTCGTGGCAGCTGTTGCGATGAAAGTCCGGTACCGGAGAGAGCATTCGAGGATTCGAGTCGCACCATCTGCGTTCCCAAAGCCAGCGGAGACTTGGAATCACGTTGGGCATTTGAGTGTCAGCGGTCCGCTGGTGTGTAACGGGCTCTGCCTACTGCATAGGAGTCGTTGCCAATGAATGCCCGCAGTGGTGCTCTGCTGAGCAGCTACGAGCCGGTAATGAAACCTGCACGCAGACGCCTGGATGAAATTCAGGGTCGATGATTCGATGAGCGCCTTTCGTGCCAGCCTTTCGTGCCAGCCTTCGCCGCGGGACCCAGGATCTTTTTGGGAGACTCGGATGCCTCCGTCTTCAAACGAACCAGCCGCTTGGCTTTGCACACGGCCGTTGAAGATGTAGATGTTGTTCCTGTCGCAGGCTGCCGCACTCCCGGAGACTGCAAGCCTGGCCTTAACACCAAAGCTTGTGTCGGCCTCAGACGTGACGATCCTGAACACCTCCACATAGAAAGAGTGCTGTTCACCAAAGCTCTTGCTTCAAGGTCCATCCGGTGCCTTCCTGCCCGTATGGCAGCCGTGCCCACTGGGCGAGGTCACGGAGGGCACGGTGAAGCAAAACCGCGCAGTTGAGGTTGCGAAGGTGTGTCTTGGACTGCAGCACGCGATATCGGTTCTCGTGCTTGTTGATTCCCGACCCACATTGCTCAGGTTCTGGCAATTGAAGACGTCTGAGCCCAAGTCAACCTCGGCACAGACAGTGCAAAGAGCCACGACTCGACGTCTGACCGAGGCTTTCTCCGAATTGGGCGGGCTCCTTGACGACGGTCCGCACTGTTTCCGCGGTTCTTCGTCCTCCGAGCTTTCGCGAGGGCATGGCACATTCGCTGTCGGGCAGCCGAAAGCTGTTCAACTCGCAAGAGCCCTCGTCAGCCTTCGCAGTTGGATTGGAGCAGCGTCCCTTCCGGCTCGCGTCGTGGACATTTCTAGTCCTTCTAGTGGGTTGTAGCCTATCTTCACGAAGCCCCACCCCCTGGGCAGGCAGCTGTGCGACTGCAGTTTGCCCTTGCCATCCCCAGCACGACTCCTTGGCTGAATTTCAGAGAGGCTGACTCGCGTTCAAGTGGTCTGCGATCCGCTGCCGTAGCCCTCCTGACTAAGGATGGAGACGAGTCTGGTCCTCCTGCCAGGATCGGTCCTGATGTGACTCTGCCGCAGACGCATCCTTCTCAAGCTGCGAGCGGACCCTAAGCACTTGTGCGATCAGGTTTCAGCTCGTGGGTGAAGGCCCCCGGCCAGAGTCAGGGCTGGCTTAGTCGAGGTGCGGGTAAGTAGGCGCCTGCCGTTTCAGGGCAGAGCGAAGAGGGACGCCGTCTTCAAGGAGCAAGCTCGCCGGACGCAGGCGAGGAGAGGGCTCAGGTCTCTGCCACCCAGCGACTTAGTAGTGCAACTATCGGTTCTTCTTCCTCCTTCGCCTTGTGAGGTTCGATTCCTCGTGGCCCAAAGGAGTTTGCTGTTCTCATCAGAATGCAGGCGCTGGCGGCGCTGAGGTGAAAGTGGGGAGGATAGCTGAGTAGCTGAGCTTCCTGCAACGTTGGGACGAGTTCGAAGGTGCAGCAGGGCAACCCCCATGCGACAGAAGCCATAGACCTGATTGGTGAGCTGGAAGATCGAGTGCCACTCTCAAGCTCCCCCGTACAGCTGCCATAGTTTGAAGCGGCGCATTTGTTCTGAGAGAGACAAGGCTGTTCTTCTAGCTCGTGCGACCTGGACTGAGGTCGGTGCCAGCATCGAGATCAGCACCAACTTCATCCAGATCGATGGTGGTGAGGCCGTGGGAAAGGAGGGCCTTGTTTACAAGTACCGCAATGCGGGTCCCTCGCCGCGAGAAGTGCTGGCCAGAACTCAATGATCATCAATAAGCCTTTGCGATCGGGCTTATTGAAGCCATGTCAATGTGAGAACATGTGAAGCCTGGGCGCTGTAGATCTGTCTTGCAGAAGTACTCTTCAGGCGTGGCGTTGCTTCTGTGGTTTGGCGAGCGCTGATCGTTGGGGGAGCTTGTGCCTTCAATTTGGTTGCATGTGGTGCAGACGACAGCTCAGCCGACCAGCAGCTTCGGTCCTGACGGCGAGGAGGCACGTGCTTCCGACTTTCCTCTTCATATTCTTCGCTGTCCACGGGGTTCCATTGTGGAACAGGTGACATCTGAAGATGTCATCTTCTTGGTCTTGGTCACAGTGGCTCTGATTGTTCTGCGACTTGGCAGGGCACGAATGCACTTCTGAAGGCCTGTTGTCCTGGCTTGAAGTTCTGCCTGAGGTGTTGCTGCATCTGTGTAACAGCGGGCATCTGCTTCATCTACCATCGGAGGCATTCCTTCAAGAGAGCACCGACCCCGGACGTTGAAGACACCAGTGCAGCGAGATCACCCTGCTGTATACCCTCACACCCCCCGGACGGTAAGTTAGAAGCAATGTGTTTATCCTGCAACGGGCCCTGGCGGGGAATTTCGAGTGCCGAAATTCGTAGGAGTTTGTGGCTTTTTTCGATAGACGTGGGTTTGTCGTCAAAGGAAGTTCGAAGTTCGCTTCCAAGTGAAAATCAGGAGTACCAAGTATACAAGAGTGTCTTGCATTTTGCAAGTGTTCGTTAATGAGGTCCCCTTGGTGAGCTGAGGGGTCAAGGAAACAGGCACTGCAGATTTCAGCAATCGCCCAGGTTCTTGCAGAGGCTATGCAGCCAAGCCAGGACTGAACGGATTGCTCACCAGAGTTCCGGTCGAGGAAAATATGTGTCTTGAGCCGTGGATCTCACTTCATAAGACGTGCTGGGGCGTGCAGGATAGAGCCCCCGAAGAGCCTCCGACTGCATGGCAGGCGAGCTTGTTGGCATAGACTACATGCTGGAGAAGCTTGGCAACAACTTGTCAAACCTCAAGAGCAGAACATGGGAGAAGTCGGCGAGTTTTCAGTGCTCTCGCTGCTGTCCGCTGGCTTTGAGCAGCAGGCTTGCTGAGTAAGGGTTTAGGGGTACGCCTTGAGGTTGAGGGGTTCAAGGTTTAGAGGTGTAGGCGCGTATCAGGCTGTGGCTCTAACCCAGCTAGCTCGGGCAACAAATTTGCAGGTTCAAGCCCAGGAAGTGCTTCAAAGTGCCCGGCAGGCTGGCTGTGTTCCGGCAGTTTCCACACAGTGCCAACGTTTCGAACTTCAGAGATTGATCCTGCTGTGCGGTTTGCATTCAGTCCTTGCATTCCTTGTGGCAGCTCGACCTTTTCCTCACGGGCGCACCTAGTCCTAACTGAGCCTTTCGTTTGATAGCGTGCTGGACCTAGGAGTTTGTTGCTGCTGCTTGCAGTGTCCTTGTCTGGCCGAATTTGCCAGGCTGATCCCACTGATCCACCCGAGCTTGGAGCCGAGGCTGGAACACACGGCATGCGCCACTTCCATCGACTCCTATGTTTGTGGAGCCCAATAGAAGACAAACTTAGCAAACTATCATTGGGTTTAGTTGGGTAGTTGAATTGTCTTGGTGTTGACGTTCACAGGACATGTGCTTAGCAACTGCTCTGCCGCAGGCTCGGACTGCAATGTTCTCTGCGCGATTTAACCGGAAGAACAAGGACACCGAAATGAAATTCCGAGCGGTGTGCAAGCTACTGCGTAAACGTGACCTCAAGATTCTCATGGTGGACGCAGGGGCAGGAGACGATTTTGGTATGTTGACCGCGAGATATTTGCAGCAACTGAAAGATGAAAACGGCGTGATGCTCGCAGTTTGCACGTCCGACTACGCAGAGAAGACCGCCAGCCCCTACTCATCCTTCGCTGAGCTGGTCTTCGCAATGGATAACCATATCGACGTTTTGCCTCTGAGGGTCGAAGAGATCTACCCGCCTCAGCCGCCGTCGGGTGAAGACCACCCGTTTGATAAGCACGGAGTCGCCAAAGGCATCGTGTCGATGGTCATGAAGAGTTCCGTGGTGTTCTTGGACTGCAGGAACAAGACGGAGGACACGCCCCCGAAAAGCATGCTCTTGTCTGTCAGACACACGACCCAGAAGCTTGCACCCCCGAGCATCTGCTGCGAGGAGCAAATCGCAGACGAAATCGAAGCGAAGTTGAGGACTACTTCCCCAAAGCAAGGCAGAAGACCCAGTCCAGGCAAAATTGTAGAAGACGCTCCCCCAAAAAAGCCGTAGAATCCTATAAATTCCGGGTCTGCCTAGACCCTTAATTTCCCTACAGCAACCGCCCCAAGTCATGAGCCCAGGCCATGGAGCTGGTTGAAGGCCGCGCCGTTTCGCTCTCAAGGCAGTAGAAGCTTGGGGCCCCCCGAAGAAGGTACCTCTGAATGACATGCCTTCAAAGGCCTGTGGACAGAGGAGTCATGTCCGCAATGGCAAAGCGAGTCAAAATCCTGAAGAATTCCCAAGTCGCCAGACCTGATACATCCGTTCTGAGACGGTGCGAGAAGCGCCCACAGATCTAAGACGGTCCTCTGAAGGAACAATTCAAGTTTCGACTCAGTTGTAGCTTGATTCTGCATGTGAATTGGATGTGCGGCTGAGATGTCGACTAGAGATACAGTCGCAGGATCTGACCTTGCAATCTGAAGCCTTACAGTCAAAACATCGGTGTGCCTTTTCCCGGTTCGCAGAACGGATGTCGCTGCCGCGGCTGCTGCAATGGCAATCGCCCGAGTCTCGAAGAGATCTTCAGATTTGTCAGAACCTGCAGCCAGCCTCTGAACGGCTAATTCCTACAGCTAAATCTGTGTTCATCTGCAGTTGCTGATCTGTTTGGGGCTCAGCAGGCTCAGCTTCGCATTTTGCGAGTTTCCCGCGGAATTTGTTTCATGCCGGTGCGGGCATCAAGTGCACGCGGCTGTTTTTCGAGTAACTTCGAAGCTGTCCGGACCACTTAGAGGATGGAACAGAACAAGTCAGGCTATAAGCACATTGTTTGAGGTTACAGGCAGTTATTACTATGGTTGCTTTACTGACAAGCCTACTCACTGCCAGGATCCTCTAAGTTACGGCTTGTGCTCTGATCGATTGTCGATCGCCGATCAGACTCAGGGCAACTGGCACGGCAAGGGGAAGTCCCGTGAGCTAGCCTCAAAGCTCGGCAGCTTATGGGGTTGTGGATTCAGGGTTTAGGGTTTTGATGTTGGGTTTATTTAAGTGTATTTTGGGATATGTTGATAAAAGAAACGTAGAGAGACTCTTCCAAAGAGCACATGGGACTTGCACCCGGCCAGCTGTGGCGCAAGAGCGACAACTGCTTCGGCACCTGTCCAGTGCCGAAGTCATGACAAGCTTTCTGTTCTGATAGATCCTCTTTGGGTTTAGGGCCGTTTGGGGTTTAGGAGCTTAGGGGTTTCGGGTCTGATTGATCCTGGGGAAAACCATTTTGGGAAAAAAGCCCTGAGCCCGGAAGGCTATCTCCTTTCGCTCCGCCAGGCCCGCAGAAGCGCAACCACGACCCCCGAGCCAGGAAGAAGCAACCCGGAACGGACCACAACAAACCAAACGCACCCCGACCCAACAACACCGAAGCACGCAGGCCATGACCCCGTCTCAATGGGCCGGGCCGGAAACAAGCCAGGTTTCTCCACTTCCCGCGACAACGTTGTGTCGCTAGGTCCTGTCACTGTCTCCACCACGGGCATGGTCGCCATACACATCCGCCACCCCGTCGCAGAGTGGGCAGTAGGCCTCAGAAGTGCGACGGGGTGCAGCCTACAATGGCAACAAGTGAAAGACCTGCGGAAAAGAGGAACAACAAGCAGGATGCCCGCAGGTACTCCATGCATGCTGTAAAGCTTGAGATTATCTCAGCATCGGCTGAAACAGGATGCAGCATGACACTGGGATTTGTAGCTTGGAGCTCTTGGACATCAAGATTTGGAAGCTGAGTGCTGTAGGCAGCATCAGTCATGTGTATCGTCAACCCCCGAACTGCAGCATTTAGTGACTCCATGCTCGTGTAAATCAGTGGGCCCAGACCCTAGCGCTTCGTTTCTCAGCCGACCGCCGAGGCGTAAGTCAGCAAGTTCAGGAGCATGCATACAACTTGTCCATGTTTTCGAGTTGGAGCCTGCCTAGGGCCTAGTGTAGACATGACAAGCGCTCTGGCCTAATACCGGGCCTGCGGCGGGGTGCTCAGTTGCGCGCGCTTTCGGCAGGGCTTTGCGAGCCGAGGCGAAGAGAGCGGCGCATGACTTGCCCTGACAGGCTGGTTTGCCGAGGCCCAGGGCGACCTGATCTCAGTCTGAGACAGCAGGAAGCTGCGCTAAAGCCATGCAGCCATGCATGTGAAGCGAGCGGACTGGCGCTAAAACGACCAAACCAAAGCTGGAACGAATCACTTAGACAGAGACTTCTTTCACACTCTCTCGTTCGGTGTCTCACTCTCTCTCTCTCTCTCTGTCTCTGTCTCTGTCCTTCTCCGTGTTTCTCCGTCTCCCTCCCTCTGCAATGTTCTCCGTCAAGTCAAGGCAAGCTCACCGCAGTTTCGGAGCCGCTCATAGGGACTCTAGATCCTCCACAGCGGGCCGTACTGCGAAAATTGGTGTTCAAAGTCACGTGGACGATGGCATGGGCCAACCAGGTTGTGTCCACGACACAGACTGGGCTCACACTTGACGTTTGGAGCCATGAGCTGCAGTGAGCGGCGCATCTCAGGCCAACGCCCATGCATACACGTTTCGAAACTGCCATGGTGCTGTAAAAACTTCACGGGGAGGAAAGTCACTGCATGACAGAATGATGCACGCATATTTTCAATATACCTTGTTGACTCGTTGACTTATTGCAGGAAGGTGTCGTCGCCGTGTTTCATCCAGCAGCATGTAACGATGAATGATGGCACTGAGTTGCCATAGAGATTCACGGAAGACGAATGAATGATGGCATTTCTCCTTGGATCGTTGCGCACTGGTTTAACTTTTGGCCGACGGACTCTTTGCAGATCCCTTGCCTGCCCCGGAAAGCAGGCGGATGTGCGGAAGACCCTCTGAAGGCGTTACAGCTCATGAAGTCAAGTCTTGGAGAGAGCCAGTAATTATTCCTCCCAGGAGCGTCAAAGGTCGGGCCTAAACCCTAAACAAAAAAAACCCTAAACCGAGGGCGATAGATGGGGTCAGGTTTGGAGTTTCGGGTTTCCGGGGCTTCGAGGTGGACAGTGTCGGGTGTTAAAATCTTTCAGCACCTCAAGAAGGTATGCAGGCTGTCCGGGCTTTAAGTTTCAGTCGGTTATTGAGTTGGTGTGGGGATGAGGGGGTCTGGGTGTTGCGGGTGGCGGGTGCTTATGTCGGGTATGCGGTAGGTTTGGCGTCTTGTCGCACGTTGACGGTGTGTCAGGGTCTCAGAACCATAACCCCAAGCCCACAGATCCATCCCCCTCAACCCTACACCCCACATGGCTCTACATGCTTCCTGCTTCTTCTGTGAGGTT
Organism: Symbiodinium necroappetens; assembly: GCA_905231915.1. Taxonomy (NCBI): domain Eukaryota; class Dinophyceae; order Suessiales; family Symbiodiniaceae; genus Symbiodinium; species Symbiodinium necroappetens. Next base: position 948 of record CAJNJA010016544.1, on the reverse strand, counting down.
TTTTGAAAGCCTTGGGATGGAGGGCTCAAAGACTCCAAGGAACCGGGATATCTCAAGGGGTGCCATCCGCGGTATTTTGGGGCATTAGTGGGTTTGGGGGTTTCAGAGGTTTAGGGGTTCGGTGTTTTAGGGTCCTGATCTCCGGATCGCTATCCCTTAAGATCCCAGCGCCTGACCTGATAGATGCCGTTCGTACAGTCCCAGGGGTGTTTTACCCTTGCGGGCTGTCACGGCTCGGACTGCTGGCCATGACGAGAGGACGCCTGTAAGTGTATTCTGAAGGCTACATAGGCTGATGGCGGGGAGTCGCTCTGAGAATCAAAATTACGGAGCTCTAAACCCTGCAATCCTGAAGCCTTGAAAAACCCTTAAGCCCAAGCCGCGACCCTAAACCTTAAACCCCTCAACCCGAAGCCCTTGACGCTAAACCCGAACCCTTAAAGCCTAAACTTTAATGTTTATTTAGCCGTAACACCCTAAGCCGTAAACCAAAGTCCCGAAGATAACCCCTCTTAGGTGGAGCTCGATCCTCGAAGTCTCCACCACCCTCTGCCGCAGGGACCGCGGTGCCTCGACGGGTCAGGCCGACGCTGAGAGGGCTCCTCCGATTTAGGGTTTAGGGGTCAGCATTTAGGCGTTAGGGGTTTCAAGGTTTAAACGGGTTTTGTTTTGGAGTATAGGGTATAGGAAGGGTTTAGGGTTTACGGGGTTTCGGGTTTAGGGTTTATTTAGGGTTTATTTAGGGTTCTAGGGGTTTAGTAGCGATGTTGTTGATGGTCGGTTTCTGCCTGGCTTGTCGCTGAAGTTTGTTTGTATGTTGGGGGCCTGCGGGGGGCGGGGTGATCGGGATGTTCGGCGGGTGGTCTTCTGTGCACTGGTGCTGTTGGCAAAGAAGTGGTGCCAGACACTTTCAGTTAACCGTTCGTCCTCTCAGACGCTGGCACCAAA
>CAJNJA010016543.1:0-11310 GCA_905231915.1 Symbiodinium necroappetens | reverse complement strand
CGGCATCTTGTAAAATGCTGGCCCATATCTCAAAAGGATCTTCATTTGCGGAAACTTGTTGATCCTCATATGATGCTGAGACAAGTTGGTTGTATTCTAGTAACTGTTCATTGCTTGGTGGACGATACATCTGTGGGTTATCCCGAATCTTTTTTCCTTTCCGAGCCAATTTGGTGGTCAGACTTGATACTAAAAGTTTGTGGTCGGATGTGATCGAATGTTGCAGGGTCGTTTCAGCATTTGTGACAGAATTTTTCCAAGGCTGATTGATACAGATGTCATCCATTTGAGCATATCGATCTGTCATGTAAGGAGTTTGAAAATTCGGTGTTGTCGTATTTTTATATGTTATTAATCTGGCGCTATCTTTCTGGAACATGGTGTTCATGACTACAAGGCGTCTTTCCTGACATAGTTCCGCAAAGTATTGTCTGTTTTCCTGCTGTTGCTCGGAGAGCTGCTCTATGGTACTGTTATCTTCTCTAAAAATGTATGGCCCAAATATATCAATCTCATGAGGAAGCTGCTCCATGAGTCTGGCATTGAAGTCATCGCAACTAGTTACTGACGATGCTTTGATTAGTCGACTATGCCGCGTTTTCGTTGTCGAGTGGGAGACAGTACATATCGCCGCTGTTGGACGTTTCTGCGACAAACGGTGAATGTTGTTGCTGCGTCATCATGCCTTCTTTTGACATCATCATTCTCCGTTTGATTTGCATATCTGCACCAGAGCCAGTCTCAAGACAGCCTCAGACGGATGGATACGCTCGCGAGCACGATTACGATGACAACGTATCTTGATCATGCTGCAGTGCTTGGAACGATGTTTATATCATTGCACATGCCCAACTGGACATGCTTACTGATGGCAACTTCTTTGCTGCTACTCCCCTAAACCAGGACCCCTGCATCAGGCTGAGCTAGGAGGTCTCTCCGAGTCTCCATAATTCATCTTGGGTGGGTTCATGAACTAACTATATCTTTCGACGGTGCTTGCACTTTGAACCTAATTACCCACAGTGCCATGGAGCTCGTGGGCCTTGCAAGCCTCTCGAGCGAGGGGATCGAAGCACGGGCTCACACGGCCAGCGTAAGAGCACCTGCTAAACGTCGGAAGGTACCAAACCAGCTTCGAAACCCCGCTTTAGCTAAACCCTAAATTTCAACTTGTCCAAGCACCTACTGTAACAACTGTAGAAATCCCCTTAAACATGGGGGCGCAAGCAGCCAAGCTGCCAGCGAAACCTAGGAATCTTCTCTCCGCCTGGCAGGCAGCCCGTGCAGAGGCTGGGCCATGGTGTAGGAGCCATGGGGCGGCTTGACCTCGAGACGACGGGCTCGGACTCGGACCCTTTGAAATTGCGGCTTCGTATCTAAAGCTCATGCTTTTCGAGTCACTATACAGCTCACACCGTCGACATCTTCAGCCTCTCTCAGCGTGTGAGCCGGGCGCAGCTCAATTGGCTTTGTCTGTCACAATTTGGCTCGTGTCGCCGTGGGTACTTCCAATTTTGGTGAGCTGACATTCTCGAGCATTTGGGACAGCGGCAGTCGAGAGCATTCCTTTACGTGCACAGCGCCTGGTGGCCTCGCTTCACAGCTGCGGCGCTTGCGTGATAGCGGTGCTACTCACGATGGTGATACTTGTAGCGAAGAGTGACCCAGGGGTGATACCCAGAACATGTCGAGTGCCCCCTTCATAAGTGCCGGACGAGCAGGTAAAACAGATTGTCTTGAACCAGCTCCTCCGTCTTGACTCCATCGTTCTCCTCAAATGTGCTGAGGGCATCGGCGTTGCGAAGGCTGTATAAAGCGTTTTGGACACCCGAAAGCCGTTCTTATGATGACATGCTCGAGCACCGGTGACATGGTGCTCGTCCCCTACTTCGCGATTGGGTCGGGGACCCGCGTGACTCCATTCACACTGACATGGACTGCACGGCTTGTACACAGCTGAGCAAGTTTAGATAAGTGCACAGAGTTGCGGAATCCAGAATGCGGAGTTCCAAACCTGACCTTGGAGCTCCGTAAAAAATAATTCTCATCCCCGGCCTCATGAGATTTTTGGAGATTGGAGATGCAGCACATTCAGCAACTGACGATCTCTTGGGGAAGCCCACATCCTACTTGCAGCAACAAGCTCCAGGATGGGCGCCAAGCACCATTGTGGCTCCCCGCACCACTTCAAGCAGTACATGGGGTCTTCCTGCAGCGGGAAGACGAACCGTCATCGAAATTGCTGCCGGGGTTTCCTTCCTACTGTTCCGGCGATTCGAGGGATGCTTGGATCTCGAAAGACTTTGCTCTCAGCTCGGGCGATTTCGGTGCTGCGCTCGTGCGCAGTGTCAAACTCGGGGATGCTGCTGTGTATCATGTTATGCATGCTATTGCGAGCTTTGTGGGGACACCTTCTCGCCTGAAGGAGCTGCCACGGCAGTCGAAACGTGCAGCTCCACCAGTTATACTGCGCACTACTGATGGCGAACTGAGGCGCGCAGCTCTGACCCCAGAATCCGTTAAGCCTGGGGCCTCCATCCCGGCGTTGTAGAATTGCACCCCGTAGCAGCTGGGGTGGTAGCTGCACCAGAGGGCTGCCTGCAAGGATGCAGTTCAATGCAGCTCTACTGAGACTCTACTGGGACAGCTCGACACCTCGGGATGCTGTCCCAAAGCAGTGCTCCGAAGTCATAATCAGTACATGTGAGTGTGTGTATATATATATATGTATACATATCTGAATCTGTAGACATGGTAAGCCCCGACCTCCTGTTCCACGTGCCGCATGTCTCTACACGTCATCTATGCCGCAAACACCGTACAAAATCAACAACAAACATACAATCCTACCTGTCTTCATGCATGCACAACGGCGCTGCTACGTCTCGGCTTTGAGATAATATCTCCATTACGCATGGCCTCTTCTGCAGCTATCCTCTGCGCAAAGCGAAATTCTGTGCCACCGCAATTCTTGACTGTGTATCTATATATTCAAAATAAGCAAGCGGGGATGGCAGACACACGCATGGACAAGGGTTGCTTTGTGACACGGATCCGGCTGACACACCTTTTCGGCAACAAACAAATGCTACTTCTGTGAATGCTCGAGAGAAAACAAATTCAGAGTATCTGACCGTAGGCTGCCCCACGCTGATGCAGAAACACCGAAAGTCGGCCTTCTGCATCTTCTCCTCAGCGCTGCAACGTGTGGTGTGCACAGCAGCTCAACAGCTCGTAAAACGTTTGGTAGTTTACAGGCAGTAGTGCTTATCCCGAATTCCGACACAGTGAAAGAATTGGTCGCAACAACACCCGGGTCTCCAGGAATTCCATCTCATCCGGGAGGTGCAGGGCGCTGAACATGCGCGTCTTGCAACGCCAACCCTGCACATCCAACAGAATCAAGGTGAGTACCGTGATGGCCGATGTGTGTAAAGCTGTCACATTCGTCGGCTCCTTCGACGCAATCTTGACACAAAAGCCGCATGGCACGGCCCGCGGCACGGCTAAGAGAAGCCTAACCAGCAAGGACGCCACCTCAACAGCATGTCGCAGAATCTTCAGCTTTCCCCGAGCAGGAGCGCCTCCATGTGTTCGTACATGCTGACGACCTGGAGCTCGCAGCATGGCTATGGAACTGGACGGGGAGCAGCTCGAGGTGTGTTCAGGAAAGCGAGTCTCGGCAGGCCCAAATAAAAGATGTTGTCTGCGCAGGTCTAGAATCTAGAAACCTTGGGGCTGAGATTCTGCCAATATGGATTTTCAGAAACGGCTTCTGGTGGTAACGGTGTCGCTTCGGACCCCCCAAAAGGTGTCACTTCGGACCCCCCACAACCCGGACAGCCCGGACAACAGCCCGGACTGCCCGGACAAACAAACAATACAGCCCGGACAACCCCACAAACAGCCCGGACAGCCCGGACAAACAAACATGACAATCCCACAGACAGTCCGGACAACAGCCCCGAGAAATTAACAGCACAGCCCGGACAACCCCACAGACAGCCCGGGGCAACAGCCGGGGGGTTTGGGCTTAGGGCTCACGACATGGGGCCAAGCTTCGGGGGAGTCCACAAGCCCAAAAATCGGCTTCTGAATCCTGAGTAGCTGTTCTGGGTGCAAGTCGCCCAGTCCAGTAGCAGGCTGACGCAAGAACAACTCGCGGTCTAGTTGTTCTCCGCACAGAAATGCCGCGGTGACGTCCCCGGCAAAGCCTCGCCATCCCTTCTTAAGATTGCTGGCCAACACTTGTAGTAGAAGATGTATACCTTGGCGTGATATCGTCGGAGCATGTGTCGCAAGCCCTTTCATGAGATCTGGATCTCGATGTCCATGGATAACGAGGCGTGCCTTCGGTTTCCAGCCCACCTCAGGGTTGGTCTTCCTTTGGCACCAAAGCTTGTCCTTGTAGGCGAATCTGCTTCCCAAGATGCGGTGTGGGCGATCTTGAGCTATCGCCCGGCTCTCCTCCACTGATAAGGGTAACAGCGCTTGGTGGTCCACATGCTCGCGCCATTGCTTGAGCTCTGCTTGGCGGAAAGCTTCATGTTGGCTTTCTGGAGTCAACCTCCACGGAATTTCTTTCTCCAAGGCCTTCTCACGGCCTCTGGGGGTCTTCGGGAGCTTCATCATGAAACCTCGTGGTCCACTGGCATGGCCTCATCGCTTGGCGGTCCCTTCACACGGTGGCGCTTCGTCACAGGTGGTGGCTGCGTCGGGTTGACGCGGCGACGAGTTCCACCTTCATCTTGCTGGGGGTCGGCATCTCCAGGTTGAAGCTCTGGATCTTGTTCCACTTCCATGTCTTCGTTCTCGAAGGTGTTCTCGTCGGCAAAGTCCTGCTCGAGAAGTCGCTGTAGGTCCTCTTGGGTCGCACGCAGGGCGAAAGCTGCGCCCAGCTCTTCGGCACTCGCTGTTCGAAGGTGCTCCGGCGCCACGAGATGACACCTCCCTGTGAAAGACACCCACGTGTTGGGTCCTTCCTTGCCTATCACCACTGCTGGGCCGTGCCACTCCCAGTTCTTGTTGTTCTTGGGCTTGCGGTAGAAGAACACGTGAGCTCCAACTTCCAACTCTGGCCCTGCCACCCTTGATCTCTGCAACAAGCTGCGGCGTAGTCGTGCATCGTTCTGGCACTTGAAGTAGGCTTCCTTCGCAGAGATACGCAGGGTGTGTTCGCGCGCTCGCTGGCGGTCATGACTGATGATGTGCTCGACGTGCTCATCTTGTGGACCTGAACGAAGATCCTCTGGTAACTTCGGCTCGCGGCCCCACACGGCCTGGGCCGGGCTGAATCCACTGTCTCGGCGTAGGGTGTTCATCGCCGAGTTAACGGCGGTGATCACCATCCCGGCCTCGTCGTAGGTGGCCGTCTTTTCGTCCACCAATCGAACCCAAATCTCCTTCCAGGTTCTGATCGCCCGTTCCACGGCACCGTTCTGCCAGTGCGCTTGCCCCGCTATAGGCCGTAGGTGAGTGCCGTGCCATTCACTGTATCGCCCCAAACCAGACTGGAGACCTGATTCAAGGTCCAAGACAAGAGTTCCGGGAGCTCCAAAGGTGTTGCTCCAAATGGCGCAAAAGGAAGCTTCCATTGTAGGCGTCGAATGACCAAGCAAAGGCCCAGCGGAAATGAAACCTGTTCCCACATCAATGGCGATCATCAGCTCCACCTTCACCTTGTTCGTGTCGTAAACGTAGAAAGCGTCCACCGCCACCACCTGGTTGAAATCCAAGATGTTGGGGAGCGTAGCCGGTTTGGCCGACGATCCGCGCTGGGACCTCTCGCACACTTGGCATCGTAGGCGTTTGCAGGCCTCAACGACACTGGGGTCTGCTCCTGCCAGGTGTAAATGCCTTGCCAGGTCCACATTGCCCGGGTGACCAAGATTCTGGTGGAGTCGCTTGAGTGAGCTCCTGACCTCGGGGGCAATGGTCTTGCCCTTCTCGAACGTGATGGCGGCTGCCCCTCTCGAAGAGTTCGCTGCATCCACGTCCCTCTCCTCCTGGTTGAGGTGTTGTGCCATGTACTGCTCGAGGACAGGATGCGAGGGGTCTGTAGGCGTAGGCGTCGGGTGATAGAAGATGTCGTTGATGCGGACAACGTTGGGTTCTGTATCTCTTCTCACACATCGGTCTTCGTATCGGCACAACAACTCCTTCATCGCACTGTTGTTCCAGCAAGGATCATCTCTTGGAGCTTCCAAAGCCAGTTGCCTCCCCTTTTCGACGTGCTCATAAAGAATCTCTGCAATCTCGGCAAGGGGGAAGATATTCGCTTTGTCCCCGTGCACCCAGATCACCGCGGGATCGAAGGCCTCCACCGTCTCCTGCACCATGTTCGTGTTAACGTCCTGGCCCTCGTCGAACTCGTAGGCGAAGGGTTCGGCGGCGTAGTACTGCATGTCCGCAGCCTCGATTGTCTTGGTCACTCCTCCAATCTCAAAGATGCACACCGCCTGAGCCGCTCGTGCCATAGGGAAACTGGTGGTAGAGCACGACATGGCTGTAGACGTACACCACGTGGTCAAAAGTGCAAGCCTGCCCGCTTTTCTCCACAGAGACTTCCTCGTGCTCTTCTGCGGCCTGAAACCTCGATCTCCTCCAGGTAGTTGTCCTCGTTGAGTAGGAAGGCCACGAAGCGGAAAACGTAGTTCTCGGAGTTCGTCTCTGAATCGAGGATCTGTATCCGGATAGCCCCGGGAAGCATAGCACGATAGGGTCCATCGCTCTCCGCTCCAGGGCTGGGTTGCGTGCCGGGCCTTGCCGTCGAAAGTGAAGACCTGCTCCTTGGTGCTCACCGTCTTGCCGTAGCGGACGGTGCCTGCAGCATCGACTCGTTGTACAGCGCCTGGGGTGTCGGGTCCAAAACCTGTATCTTCGATCCACAATTCTCCACCTTCGAACTTGCCAAAGGAAACCGTGGCCACGGGAACGTTCGGAAGATTGTGGGGGTCTGTGTGCACCTCGGTGGCAGAGTTGTAGAAGATGACAAAGAACGTCCATGCCCCTTGGTGCTTGCTCTTCATAAACGTGTTCACATACTTGGTCGTCCATGGCAAAGAACGCGATCGCTTTGACATGCCCCTAAAATTGCCGTGCATGTTACATGCCGCCAAGGAAGTACTCGAACCTTAGGCCACCTGATCTTCGGAGCGCCTTCCCTTTCTTCGCCTTGGTGAGGGGGATGTTCTTCACAATCTCAAGGAGGTCGTCGTAGAGGAAGTCCTGGTTGTTGAGCTTTGCCTTGGCCAGCTGCTCGCATTCCTTTTCTCTTGAACTCCGTAGTCCTCGACTGGCATTGCCCACTCCGGTGGTCTCACGCTGGAATACATCCCCGCTGCCTCCAGAGTTTATATCATCCGCGCGGTCGCCTCCGATCACCACCATCGTCTCGTTCGCATTGATCCCGAGGAGGTCGAGCAGGATGTCGTCGGTGTCGTCCTCGGCGATAGCTTCGTCGTAGTCCTCGGAGTCTCCATCCTGGTTGTTCGTGCCGTAGGAATACTCAAAGGCGTCCTCCTTGACGGGCTCGCATGCATAGTAGACCTCCTCGTCCTCGTGGCTGCCGCCCTTTGCCTCAGCGGTTTCCTTCACTGGCTCCCGGGTGGGAGTCCATGCTTGTCCTTGAGAACGGCCAGCCTCTCTTCCAAGTACCTCACCTCGTCGTTCACTTCGGCAGGGATATCCTGCTCCATGTGGGCCGCCAAAGCTCCATCTTTCTCGAACGGTCTCCTCCGCGGTGGCGTCCTTGGGGCTTGGGCAGGAGCCGCTTTCGACTTGGGCCTCGTCATGTTGAGCGTCTCCTTGGTCACCATGTCCCATGACGTAGTAGAGCTCGCGTCCTCGATGTAGGGGATCGTTGCATTCTCCTCCGGGTCCAAGTAGCCCGCCGCGCTTGACGGGGATGCCCTGCTCAGCGGCGTTTCCCGCCATCGGTGCAGTTCTCCCTGCCACCAGTTCGCGAACATCACCAGGTCCTCGGAGGGGTTGTCGTGGCTGTTCACTTCCTTTAGGGCCCAGGTGCGGTAGCTCTCGGGGGTCTCGCTGAACATCTTGCCTTTGAACCTTCCGAAACCCAGAATGGACGAGGGCCCCATCCCGTTCTGGTCGCGCAAGATCCTCATGATCGTCCCCTTCGTCGCGTACGGCGGGAGGTGGTAGCCCAACTCCATTGCTCTCTCCTTCAGCTGATCCACCGTATCTTGCTCATCCCACTGTCGGCCGGGTGGTTGCCCGACGGGTTCTTTCTGTCCTCTTGGATGAGCGAGCGGATCTCGACCATGGTCCAGCTGCTGGAGAACCATAGGTTTCGCGCCGTAGCCTCGGCAATCGTGAACTCGGAGAGAACTTTCGCCCGCGTGACCACTGGAGCTGTGAGAAGGTCGCTCCTGGAGGCCATCGAGCGAAGGCAAAAGTCGCGGGGTGCTCGTGGGCATCTGCTTGCGTCTACGAAAGACAGTCCTTCCAACCCACAGCATCGGCAAGGCTGAGTCATCTGCACTGCTGTCCCATGTGCCGTGAATAGCCGCAAACTCTCTGTGTGTCTTACACGAAATGGCATTGATTGTACGTACCGTTCCCAAACTCTGCAGCAGTGATTGTTTGTGGGAAGAGTTTGTGGTTTTCCAGTAGAGGGGACTGAAAAAGGCTCTGCGGGGAATTACATGTACTCGTACAAGCATGTCTTCATTCTCGACCCAGAAGTCATTGGAGATGTTTGTTGTAGACCACCATGACGCGAAGGTTTCGGGGTTGAAGGTCACATCGAGAAGGAGGTTCTTCGTGGCGTTCCCAATCTTCTTAGGATAAAAGATGTTGTTGAAGGAGCCTGAGGGACCTCGGGGATCTCGTTCAAGTGAGGCATCCAGCTCATCAGGGTTGTGGCCTGGAACATCATGAGAGCTCACCATCCAAATAGAAGAACACAGATCATCTTCATCACGCTCATCGCCCACCGGCCCTTGAAACCCTAGACCCTCAGGAACGCCCATGTATGCCGCCTCGTGTGGAAAGATCTGAATCTCCTGAACATCCCAAATGGAACTTGTGCCATCAGACTTGGGCAGAACTGCTGGCTTCACGACAAAAGCGGGGTGACCAGAATCAGTCAAGGAGAGAGCCATGTCCCTCACTCCTAGCTTCTTGAAGGAAGCCGTGTTGTCCTCCACATCAAGCACCATCCCCATCTTGCCAAGGGCTCCCCTCGACACCAAAAGCGGGACTTCGCCGTTGACCACTGCCACTCGCAAAGCAATCTTATGCCCGCCAATCTCGAAACCAAGGATCACGCCGTAGGCAGCCATGAACACCTTCGAAGCACCGAACTTGAAAGCCTCCTTGCAGGAAATGAAAAGAGGTTCTGTTCCCTGCCTCCTGGTCTCCGCGATATAGGAGTCGATCCAACTGGCGCCCACCACCGACCTTGAACACGCAGTATCAGTGATGGCCAAAAAGTCTTGAGGCTTGCCAGGCTCAATCTCCCAGGTGACGTGGACCACGTGGCATGGATAGTTGGCTCTCACGGGGTCCTTGGGCGAGGCTGCTGAGGAAGGGCTCTGAGTGGCGCTGGTAGACGTCGCTGTAGCGCCGGCTCCTTTGTTGAGCGGGCAAATGGCGGCCTTGTGCCAGTGCCCACGTCTCTTACAGCCCGCGCAAAACGAGCGAGCCTTCGCAGCTTTGAGCTTCTCGGCCGCAAGGGATTTGAAGCTCTCTGGATCGCTTCCCCTCAGCTTCGCACTCTCCCTGTACTTCTGCTTGGCTGTAGCATGTGTCATGTAAGCTTGATATAGATCCTGAGCGACTTCTTCAGGTACAGGTCCATCCTCGTCGGCATCGTCCTCGGGGGCCTCGTCGATGTCGAAGAGGTCGTGGTCCTCGGCGTCGGCCATGTTCGCCGAGAAGGGCTTCTTGTTGTTGCTCCACTCCTTGCGGGGAACTCGGCTCTGAGAATCCCATGGTTTCCTGAGGCCACGATCGTGAACAATGGCAGCTTGTTGAAGAGCTTTTAGCGAATACTGATTGCCCACCGAAGCAAGCAAATTAAGTTCCGCCTGCTCTTCCAAGCCCATACGGTCCACGAACACCCAGGCTGCCGCCACGTCGGGGAGGCAACAACCGACTTCGAGCAGCCTTGAGTGAGCTCTATCGAAGTCTGCCATGTAGTCCCGCACCGTCTGGTTTGCTTTGCGGCGAAGACTCCTGAAGAATCCTGACAAACTTCGGCCCACCTGCGTGACTTGAACGTCAAGGTACCTTTCTCTCACCCACTCGACCAGATAGTCCACACCGTTGCGTGAAGCCAGCTGGTCCATGTCCAATCTTTCTGCATCAATCCAGGCCTTGTCCTTCAGATGCTGGTACAAGGTGAGGCCTTGTTGTTCTTCCCCGAGGCGGGTCATTCGCCTCCATGCTGCGACTTGCCTCAAATAAGACCTGGCCGTCGTCCCGATGTCATCACCGCTGTCGCCGGTATTTCCAGAGAAAGAAGGAACCACCATTCGTTCTGAGGGACCTCTGGCCGCGTCGAGCTTCTGTCCATTGAAGCTTTTGCCTTGGGCATCTGAAGAGGGCCTGCCCTCGCGTGAGCTCCAAACTTCTCCTCCGGAAACATGACGACCCCATTGGCCTGCAGTAGGAGGGTCCTTCGAATCTCGCTCATTTCCAGCTCCATCTGCAGAGCCTGGACCGGAAGAAACCGATCCCCAAGTCTGCCACTCACGATGGCCTCCACTGTTGCCGTAGCCGTGGGCGTTGTCCTGAGCCCACCCAGAAGCATTCCATCCACGCTCGGCTCTATCCCAAGAGTGACCCCACTGGCCGGTTTGCCAGCCTTCACTCCATCCACTCCAGGGTTGTCCCGGAGCCCATTGTCTCCAACCATCATCCTGATCATCACGAGGAGGGCGGCCTTCAACATCACCTTGAGGCACGCCGTCACCGCCATCACCATGTTCGGGCGGAGAATCGTCACGAGGTTGGGTGACATCATCCCATTGGGAGTGCGCATGAGAACTGGTGGTAGCACCGCTAGGCGACATCGCAAGTAGGGCACAGCCCGAGAACAAAACTACTGGATCCTAGGAGCGCTAATCGCTCCGCTACCAATTTAGAAGCAAAGACGAAAGCACCGAAGCCCCACGGGCCTTCTCTGCAGAAGCAGCGCTTTTGCTGCACTCGGACCGAAACTCGTGCGCCTGGAAAGAGAGTTCGCTCTCGGTGTCGGAAAGTCAGGCTGGAAACCTTGGAGCTTTACATTTAGGGCTCAGGGTTTGTTATTTGGGGATTAGGTTTAGGGATTAGGATGCAGGG
>CAJNJA010016542.1:0-36712 GCA_905231915.1 Symbiodinium necroappetens | reverse complement strand
TTAGGGCTTAGGGTTTAGGGGTTTTCGGGTTTAGAGGTGTCAGGCTTAGGTGTTTGGGGCTTAGGGTCTAGGGTTGATGGTTGAGTACGGGCTCTTATAAGGGATCCCTCAAGGGTTTCTATAAGGGCTTTAAGCAGGGTTTTGTTTGGAGGTTAGGGGTCATGGTTTCCGTGTTTAGGGCTTAGTCATGTTCTGTATTACTTGCAATGCGATACCACCCCGACCCAACGCAGAAACTCTAACACAGAAGGACTACCAGCACAAGTGAAACTGAGATTTATGCAAGTTTCCGAAAGTGCGGGGTGCTGATGTCGAAACCCAAAAAATGGGATGCTTCTTGTAATGAGGGCCCTCAGACTCAAGCATCTAAAGATTTCAACCCCAACATCTTCTGTGTAGGGATGACGTTAGGGTCCGACTTTAGATCCCAAAATACTAGAGCACCCTTTACAAGGCCCTAAACGGGACCCGCATTTCGAGAACTGCACAGATGATAATATCTCAACTTCTGCTTCTCCAGTTCATCCTACAAAGGGTCAAGGATTTGGAGCCCTAGGGTTCGGTTCTGCTTGAACTTTAGGGTTTAGGGCTGCTCAACCCTAAGCCCTACAAGCCTAGACACAAAAAAAAACTCAAACATTATAGAACCCTCTGAACACCCCCCAAAAAGGGCCCTGAGATAGAACCCTAAAAGAACCCTGAACACACCCCTATGCCTTAAAGACGGTCCCCGGCCCCCGGCCTGGAAGACCGGGGGAACCGCTTCCGTAGGCTGCCTGGGATGGCTTAGGCAAGATTCGGGGCTTTAGAATTTAGGGGCTTAGGGTTTAGGGTTTAGGCTTTAGGATTTAGGGGTTTAGCGCTTTGGGGGTTTAGGGTTTAGGCTTCAGGCTGAGGGCATCTCTGCTTCCAGGGCTTGCTTTTGGCATCTCTCAGGCTGAGGGCGTGTCGGATTCTACGGTTTTTCTGAACTCAAACATGAAAGGCTTCGGTCTCATGGCACTTAGAGTGTTCGGGTTTTTCACGGGCCTGCTAGAGCCGGTCGGCGCGCGCAAAATTCCGGCAGTTTTCGGGTTTAGGGTTTAGGGTCACAGAGTTTGTTCATACCGCACAGCCCCGGTTGACAGTGCAGCCCTGCTTTTGCCCTCTCTGAAACAGACTCTCTTCGCCCCTTGATTAAGTCTCGCGCCAGGGGAAGTCGTCTTCGTCGGCCTCTTCCTTATCGCTCGCGTCTGCGTGACCTTCGACATGCTTTCGACAGGTCTCACCCCCAGGCCCTGGTCCTCAAACCCTAAACTCCAAAGCCCAACAATCCTAAAGCTCCATACCGTAAACCCCCAACCCCAAACCCTGAACCCCAAACCCTGAACCCCAAACCCTAAACCCCAAACCCTAAACCCCAAACCCTAAACCCCAAACCCTAAACTCCCCTAAAACCTCGGAGCTTTCCATTTTGCGTCTCCCTTGCCGGCCTCCACTGGGCGCCTCAGATGGCTCCCCGGAGCGCTCCTTGTGGGTCGACGACTCGTCGCCCGTTGCTTCCTCCTTCTAAGGCTTTCTTTGGTGTGTCTTCAGGTAGCTTAAGTGGTCGGGTAGCCCTTCGAGGGGGTCTCTTTCGTACAATGGACTAGGATAAGTACCCCAAGGATTCCGTTAAGGCCTCCTTGAAAGGTTCCTTTAGGGGTTCCTTTAAGGGCTTCTTTAAGGGGTCCTTTTAATGCACACTTCGGAGCCTCAAGGTCATTTAAAGGGGTTCCACGTAAATGGGCTCCTTCAAGGGTTCTCCTTAAGTGGCTCCTTTCTGAGGGTTCTTCTTTACAAGGCTTCGATTACGTGTAAAGAGGACCCTAAACCCTAAACCCTAAACCTTAGGCCCTAAACCCTAAACCCTAAACTTTAGGCCAGAAACCCCAAACCCTAAAAGGCGTGCTTCCATTGGGCCTTGGGGCTTTGGCCGACGCTAGGAGCCGAGCCCGCGGAGCCCCAGAGAACCTTTTAAGGGAAGCCCCAGACTCTTCTAGAAGTCTAGAATAGACCGAAGATTCCCCTTATAGACGTCTTAGGGGAACCCCCTTAAGGAACCCTTAAGGAACCCTTCAAAGGTCCTAAGAGGAATCCTAAACCCTAAAACCCTAAACCCCTAAACCTTAAGGAACCCTTTTTAAGGTACTAGGAGGAATCTTCATGAATGCCCCGGCGCCTGCGGCGATGCTAAGTGATCCAAGGCCTCGGGGGAGCTGGACCTGCAGTGGCCGTGCCATGAGCGGCTGGGCTTCACTCCTAGGGGCCCTGAGTAAGGGGGGTAAAGGAGGGGGCGGGGGTAGGGACCTTTTCTGACTTTTCTTCCCCAAATAGGCCTTATTTGGTCCTTATTACAGGTTTTGAGGCCCCTCTGCCCCCCCGAAGGATGTTTATGATTCCGTGTTCACGGATATCCTTCACTATGACTGTACTTCAGTGTATATACTGCGCCGGTGAAGCTTGCTTTGTTCTTCTTTATTCTTATCCTTATCCTTTCCATCATTGCTGTCATTAGCAGCAGCAATAGCAATGGCAGTAGCAGGAGCAGAGAAAGTAGCAGCAGCAGTAGCAGTAGCAGTAGAAGCAGCGACAGCAGCAGGAGCAGTAGCAGGAGCAGTAGCAGCAGTTGCAGTAGAAGTAGCAGTGGCACTAGCGGTAGCAGTAGGAGTAGCAGTAGGAGCAGCAGTAGCAGTAGCATTAGCAGTAGCAGTAGCAGCGGCAGTAGCAGCAGCAGTAGGAGTGGCAGCAGCGGTAACAGTAGAAGAAGTAGAAGTAGAAGTAGAGGTAGAGGTAGAGGTAGTAGCAGTAGTAGCAGTAGTAGCAGGGGTAGTATAGTAGCAGTAGCAGTAGCAGTAGTAGTAGTAGTAGCAGCAGTAGTAGTCGTCGTCGTCGTAGTAGTAGTAGCAGCAGCAGCAGTAGGAACTAGAAGTAGGAGCAGCAGCTGCTGGATGCAGCAGCAGCAGTACTATTATTATTACTAGTATTACGATCACTGTTTGTGATTAAGCGCACGGTTGCATTCAAGAAGGCTTGGGGGGTTTATTGTAAATGTATTATGAATGCCGGCATTCGGCTGCGTTACAGGATGAGCTTTAGGGGTTCAGGGTTTGGCTTTGGGCTCAGGGGATTGTATATTTGCAGCAGAGGCTCCCAGATTTCCAGCCCCGCGGCTTTGGATTCAGGGATGGTTTTGGAGTCTTTCTAAGCCCTAAACTCGAAAGCCGGGAGGGGCATGGCCTCGCGGCTGTTGGATCTTTCTTGACGCTGAGCTACAATGTTCCAAACCCCAAATAACCCCCAAATCGCACGCCCAAACCTCCCAAAAGATTCAAGATCCTGGTACTCTGGGCTCAACACATTGAGTTTCCTAGCCCTCTGGCACCCTGCAGAAGTCCCAAGCGTCCGGCTGCAACTCCTCCTGCACGTCCTCGTGCACGTCCTCCTGCCCTTCCTGGGCTCTTGTTAGGGGATTTCATTTAAGTTACCATAATAATAAGGAAACCATATTATTTACTATAGATCCCTATAATGGTAACTTAAATAAAAATCCTTTAAGTTACCATAATAATAAGGAAACCCTGCTACTTACCATAGATCCCTATAATGGTAACTTCAAATAAACATCTCTTAGCAATAATAAGGAAACCCTATTATTTACTATAGATCCCTATTCTGGTAACTTTAAATAAAAAAGCCCCTAGCTTACCATAATAATAAGGAAACCCTGTTACTTACTATAGATCCCTATTATGGTAACTTAAATAAAATCCCTTAACTTACCATAATAATAAGGAAACCCTGCTACTTACTATAAGTTTCCATTATGGTAACTTAAACAAAGATCCCTTAGCAATACTAGGGAAACCCTATTATTTACTATAGATCCCTATTATGGTAACTTATATAAAATCCCTTAAGTTACCATAATGATAAGGCAGCCCTATTATTTACTATAGATTCTGGTAACGTTAAATAAAAAAATCCCTTAGCAAGAACCCAGAAACCTGATCTCGTCTTGGCCCCGAAAGCCCTAAGGCCCTAAACCCTAAACGGTGTAGGCTTTAGGGCTTTCTTGCCCTAGATCCTGAGCCCCAAAGGGTATAGCAAGAACCTCAACTTACCATAATAATACTTACTATAAGTTCCTAGACTGGTAACTTAAACCCTAAACCCTAAACCCTAAATCCCTTAGCAAGAACCCAGCTTCCGCCGCAGCGAAGATCTCGGCCCCGGTGCCATGACCCGGGGGCACCTGAGGCGCCTCAGCCTGAGGCTCCTGGAACTCAGATTTCTGTGGGTTTAGGGCTTATAGGGTTTATAGGGCTTATAGGGCTTATAGGGCTTACAGGGCTTATAGGGTTTATAGGGTTTAGGGTTTAGGGTGTGGGGTTTAGGGTTTAGGTTGAGTTTTGGTTCTCAAGTACTAGATAAAGGCGGTTTTTTGCAGAAATTGCCCCACGCCCGCAACCCTAACATCCCAAGATCCTCTAAGCCCAAGCAAAGCCAGCAAAACCCGAAATCCCTCAAGCCCTAAAAAACCCTAAACCTTAAACCCTAAACCTAAACAATAAAGCCGAACCCGGAAATCCAGAATCCTAAACCGTCCGAACCCCTGCGATCCTTCCAGGAGCTCCCTTCACCGCCGGAGCCCCGGTCGCGTGAAGGGCTCCCGCGCCACGGCGGAGGCGCCGGGGCGGAGCAGAACTTGGCGAGCCGCGCTCGCTGAAGAGCCGCGGCCTGGGAGCGCTTTTGAGGGTCTTCTTTGTTTTTTGTTGGTGTGGTTTAGGGTTTAGGGTTTTTTTTGTTGGTTGTAGGGATTGTTGCAGGATTTATAAGGCGGGTCGAAGGCATCAGAGGTTTTCCGGGCTGTGGAATTTAGAGCGTCAGGGGGAAACATCACTCATTGAATAGGGTTGAGGGTTTAGGGATTCATCACCGCAGTGACGAAAACCAAGACAAAGATTGAGATGCTCTGCATACAGGTGTTTGCCACTGGGATGCTGACAGCGCCGAACAAGTACAAGGCTATAGCACTCACAAGAGCGATGATAGTAGTCGCACGATGAAGTCCTGCAAGATTTGCGACAGATGTTTCCATCTACTGAGTCTATATACTAAGATACAACTGGATGCGCTCCACATTGGCATGATGCCAAGCTAAAATCATCAAAAGACATCGGCACGACTTTGTGTGATAAAAAGACAGTTCAGCCATATGAAGGAAAGAACATGCGGTGTTGTCCGGATGGGGTACAGCGCATGCAGCCATGATGCCATGAGAACGGGGGCCTCTGGCTACAAACATCCTTCATATGCCGTGGAGGCTCTGGGTTTCAGGTTACATTTCTTGAGCTCCTTCTACGTCAGACCATTGGGGCTTTAGGGCCTTTAGGGGTTTATAGAGCTCCCCGGTTTCACGTCGCGCTTGTGCTTGCGGTTCGCGCCTCCTCTTGACCACGCTTCTGCCGATCTCTCTGCCATTGAACCAGGGGCCAAAGGTAGATTGCCTCGGAGTGCGGAAGCAGAACATGCAACGGCATCTTGTAGCCGAAGCTCACGTTTGTGGCTGCGGTGCTCTGCCATGGGCTCGCCTATGAGGCCTTCAGGTCCCTACACCCTAAACGCCCTAAACCTAGATGACATGATGCGGTAAGATTTCTGAAGTAATGCGATGGTAGGACACGTGCACCATGTCATGGGATGCTATGTGGTCTCATCTTAGGAGCTTAGGGTTTGGGGTTTAGAATATAGGGTTTAGGGAAGACGGTCATTTGACCCTGGCAGGGCTAAACTTGAAGGACTGTAAGTAGGCAAAGATTGTACCAACTCCTGAAAACCCCCGCAGATATCATGGGCCCTAAACCCAGCTGAAAAAATGAGTGAGTGTCGACTAGCACGTACGGTGCAGCCTACCGCCGACGTCCCTCTCAACATCTCAGGCGGACTCCGAAAAACGAGTATCCCTAAACCCTAAGCCCGACCCTATAAACCCCTAAACCCCTAAACCCTAAACCCCTAAAACCCTCAGTCAGAGCCGAAAGCACCAAGGCAGCAAGACCGGCCAGGGACAAGATCCAGACCTTGTAAGGTTTTGGGAGTGCAGGGTTTAGGCCCGTTTAGGGTTTAAGATGGCTTAAGGTTCAGCCTTCATGATTACATGAAGGTTTACTGTTTTGTTTGAGGGCTGCAGGCCTCAGTTTTCAACTTCCAGAGATCTCATCGTAGGGGTTGCGGGGCTTAGGGTCTAGAGGTTTAGGGTTTATGGTCGCAGCCTGAGAACAGGGGAAAACCCTCCCGGTTCACCCTACCCCCCAACCACAAACCCTGATGTGCGATGTCACGATGCCATCACCCTTGTGCCTTCTGCGATGTCCTCGCTTCTGACCACTGCTCACCTCACCCAGCCCAGGCTTTCAAGGAAGACAAGCAAGAGTCCTACACCCGCAACCCTTATAAACAAACCCCAGATCCTAAACCCTAAAACTGACCTGAACCCCAAAACTAGAAACCTGAAACCCTCAACCCTAAACCCTGAACCCTAAACCCTAATTCCTGAAACGCTGAACCCTCGAATCGGCGAAACCCCCAACCGCCTGAGGAGAGCCCTCGCCGCTCCCGGTGGCCATTGCGGCCAGTGTGCCAGGGGTTTAGGGATTCGGGTTTTAGGGTTTAGGGTTTAGGGTTTTAGAGATTAGGGTTTAGGGTGTTGGGGTTTAGGGTTTTAGGATTTAGGGATTAGGGTTTAGGGTTTTAGGGTTTAGGGATAAGGGCTTGGGGCTGCAGGGCTTTAGGGTTTGTTGGGATAGTAGGGTTTAGGGCCTCGGGGTTACGAGGTGCTTTCTTCCAGGGGTGGTGCAGGGGGATTAAGACTTTAGGGTTTGGGGGGGTCGAGAAATAAAGGATTCCGTTGATGATAGCCGATGGAAAAGGGCTGGCGGGCCTGCTATGCGAAATTGTGTACGGAATATGGGGGAAGGTCATTACCAGCTATCTAGACCCCGATATTCGCTCTGTTTCGGCTGCGGCACGTTGAACACGAAGCTCGCACATGTGCTGAAGTCCACGTCATGAGAACTTACTTGCTTTGAGACCCGACTGATACGCTGGGTTTTGAAGTAACACGGGAGTGTAAACGCGTACTTCATAATGGCTCCTTTATGG
This sequence comes from Symbiodinium necroappetens, assembly GCA_905231915.1. NCBI lineage: Eukaryota > Dinophyceae > Suessiales > Symbiodiniaceae > Symbiodinium > Symbiodinium necroappetens. The sequence continues at coordinate 29,530 of CAJNJA010016542.1, read as the reverse complement.
AACACGTCCCAAAAAATGCCGTCAAGCATGGCATTCCACAACCCCGTGTTAGCCCTCGGTCAACTGAACCCAAGTACTAAACCGTCCACCCCAGGGCTCCAAAATCGGGACTTCAAAGCCTGTAAGCCTTTACCTCTCCCAAGCTCTTCCGAATCCCCAAATCCTATAAGCGCTAAAGCTCTTCCACCCGAGACCCCAAACACGAAACCCCGGAGCCCAGAGCTTCGACGGTCGACCCGAAACTCCCGAACGAAACCCCAAGCGGCATCCGAAAAAGTAACGTACCTCGTACTGGCCCTGAATGGTAAGATCCTTGTCCAACGACCCCCAGCCGCAGCTCTTCATCATTGAACTGAACCCCGATTGAGTATCCATGCTGAACGATGAGATGCGGCTATACAGGGAAATGGCAAAGGAAGCCTGAAAAAGAAGTTAATACAGTAGTAGTAATGCAGGACCCCTGAACCGTAAACCTGCGCTCTCTCTCTCTCTCTCTCTCTCTCTTTCGACAGGGCTAGGCACTCTCTCTCTCTCTCTCTCTCTCCCAGACGCCTTAATATTCGGGTCCATACAACAATCCGACAGGGGCGGGGAGTCTATGTTTACCTTATTCCCCAGGGGCTGGATGTGAAGATGGTAATATGACTGCCTCGCCACGGCAACGAAACCCTTCACCCTCAAGGCTAAACCCTCATGCTTCGTGATGTTACAAAACACGGCAGAATGGTTTAACTGTTGCTTTGAATCGCTTTCCGTTGGTCTTGTAGAGCTTCGATGTTTTTGGCAAACCCGAATGACATCCTCAACCCGTACCCCAGAATCCCATGAGCTTTCCTCAGCCCCAAATCCCAAACCGTTGGGGAATGTAGGGGGCCTTAAGACATAGAATAGGGTCGTGGTGGTCCAAAGGGCTGGACTATTTCTGGTTATTCAGACGCTCCTGGGCTCGCATCAGCCTCCGGTATCGTCCCACAATGAGGTCCTCGGCCCCACGCTTCGGAGTAGGGCGAGGATTTCAGGTTTAGGACGTTGCGCTTCGGAACCCTGAACTAAACATCCAGAAACGCTACGCGTCGGCCCTAAACCTAAAAGCGTCGACTTCTAAGGTGGCTAAAGAAGTCACGCCATATCTTCCCAATGCAGACACCTATAGCCGATGATCCTACTTACACATCCCCTGAGCCTCTGCATAGGTATGTCGGGTTTAGAGCTACCGGCTCCCCGTTGCAGATGTCTCCCTGGGGGTGGTGTTTGACAAGAAACTTTAGGGTTTTGGGGCTTAGGGTTTAGGGAGTTTAGGGTTTAGGGGTTTAGGGTTTAGGGTTGAGAGCTTAGGTTCCTCATACTTTATGGGGTTTACGGTTTAGGTAGGTTTGGGGTTTGGGCCCTACAGGGTGTCAGGGCTTCCAGGCCTCATAAACCCCCATTCTTCACGCTGAGAGCGCCCTTTCGCGAACTTCAAAGCCGGAACACCTCCGGTCAGGCGCGCTCGGGGAGTGGAGCTTCGCAGCTGCTGTAAGTTCACTGTACAGGTGCTTCAAGCCAGTAGTGAAAAGCCATATAAGGATCTAACTCTAGGTTCCATGGGTCAAATTCAGGACATGGGCCCTGTTCCTGTCATTCTCGGCTTTCGCCACTGGCAGGATCCCATCTTTCGCACAGGGCCACGTCACCTGGCTCTGGCCAGGCCGTTTCGGCTGTGAGCCTTTGTACAATCGCTGGCTTCTGGGCCTAAGCCGGACACCTAGATGCAAAGTAACAATGACGCAACCTCGTCGGCTAGCCTTATATAACTACCATATGCTGACCTTTGGGCTTCTATTCCCATCATGACCCGCAAGGACCTTATTTTTTGATAGAGATCTCAGACACCTGCGTCATCCTCACATAGGGACCCCGGCTCCTTTTCCCGGCTCTTCCTCTCGAGAGGGTCGCCCTCACTTCTTCCAGCTCTCCAGGTCCCAAGGAGCTGCTCTGCTCAAGGGCTGCATGCTTGACAGCGGGGCCCTGCGACAGAAGCACAAACAAAAAGGATGGAGTCGCTATGAATCTCTGAAGAACGGCTGGGTTGCTCTCGAGATTAGCCATGACAAAGTTTAATCGTATGTAGGCAATGTGGTGTAACAGAGTTGCGTGATATGTTCTACTCTACTCTACCTGCGCTCAACTCCGCTCCACGCCACTCCATTCCACTCCACTCTAGTCTTGCCTCATCTGGTCTAGCCTAGTCTAGCCAGCTCGATTCAACCTCTACTCTAAGACTCCACCCCACTGTCCTCAAGACTTCTTAGTTTTCCAGTGCCGGCTCGGTCACCCTGTTGGAGCCGCATCGCAGCCTCGTCGCAGCGGATCCCTGAAATGCGACTGGCACGGGCTCGATGGCGTAGACGCGCCTCACGAGGACCTCAAAGAGCACTGTGTGGTCTCAGGGAGTTTAGGGCGTTTAGGGTTTAGGGTTAGGGGTCCATGGGGCTTAAGTTTTAGAGCTTTGGGTGTTCAGGGGTTTAGGGGCATCGGGACTTACGGGTTTATTATGGTTCAGGGCCTTATTGGGGCTCTTCGGGTTCTGCTGCCCTAAACCCTCCATTACCTTCGACCCTGAACTCCGTGAAGGAACCGGTATAGTAGCTCTTTAAAGGGACCCTTACAGTAACCCCAAGCCGCAGGAAGCCCTTTAAAGGAACTCTTACAGTAACCCCAAGCCGCAGGAAGCTGAGCTCAGCGCGGCCAGCAGAAGCGCGATCAAAAGCACGCCGAAGCGGGAGTTGGAACGCATCATCCTGGGATATATAAGCCGCCGATATTCGCAATCGTGCAGCACTCCCCTTAAAAGGTAAGGACTCTTTGTAGTAACAGTTATAGAAACCTCTTTATTGTAAACTGCATAGTACCCGTTGCAGTCAGTCTGAGTGAAGAGAAAACACTCATAATCTCACTGTCAAACGTCCAATTCGACGAAAGTGAGGCTCTGGCGCACGAGCTGTGGCTGTTCTATCTTGCAGCCCCCCAGACTGCCCAGCCCTGCCCCAATCCGCAAACCCTAAACGCTGAAAAACCCAACACCAGCCCTAAACAGGATTCTTGAACGATCCTATACCCCAAGCCCTATAAACCCTAACCCCCTAAACCCTAAACCCTGAACCCTATAAACCCTAACCCCCTAAACCCAACCACTACATGATCCTCAACACCACACTCTGCTCTGACCTACCCGGCCGGCCTGCCTTCTTGGGACCTCTCTGCACAGACCAGATTTCGCAGGGCCGTGGTACTGCGGGCTTGTAGAGTTTCGAGGTCTAATTCAGGTAATATGAGCTGATTAATAGTAATCAACAATAAGTAACAATAGTGAGCTTAATAATCAAACACAATTTATCAGTAATGACTTTACCCGCCTATAATAATTAAGTATAATTCATTTAATAATGCTTAATAATAATTAATAATAACTATGATACAAAATAATACTACCTAAAAATATTTCATAATAGTTAATAAGAACCAAGAAGAATTAATAAGAATTAGCAACATTCAATAATAATCAACAGTAGTTAATAACAAAAAAGAACAGCTTTGTTAATAAAATTGTTGACACTAGTGGTCATATTGATACTAGTCGTACAGTTTCGGGGCTTCGGGCTTCGGGCTCGCGGGCAGGGGTGGACGGCTGGGGTTCGGGGCTTCGGGGCTTCGGGGCTTCAGGGTTCAGGGTTTAGGGTTTAGGGTTCAGGGTTCCTTAAAGGGATCTATAAAAGGGTTTCTATAGGCTTTCTAGAAGGTTACTAGAAGGATTCTATAAAGGGTAGTTCTGAAAATTAGGGTCCCTTTTCAGCTCCTTTATATACGGGTGCCGTACCCTCCTGGGGATCTCAACAGGCACCCTAATTTAGAAAACTACCCACATGAATAGTTACCACGACAAGGGAAATTCCAGGATACCCCAGAGTGCCACCTAATTAGTTCAGCCGAGCCGCTCCCCAACCAAACTCCCAACCAAACCCTCACGACCTACAAGGAAGCCCCCCTTATCACGCATAGCTCCGAAGACTCAAACCCAAACTTCGTGTCTGCGTCCCAGAGCTCCCCAAACAAAACTGAAAGGCCCGCGCCCTGGCTAAAAACCCCCTAAACCTGAATCCCAAACCCCAATTAATAAACCGGGTGAGGGATCAAAAAACCCTAAACCCTAAACCCCAATAAACCCAACACCCTACACCTCCTCCGCCCCCACATGCAACACTCTGCCTGGCGGTGGGAACTCCAACGCAGGACCACACTGCGAGACGGCCCGCAAGAGCCAGAACGGAGCAAGGCGAAGGCCGTTCAGGGCTTAAGGCTTCCAAAACCCCGAATAAAGCTCAATGTGCGTAAAACCTACAAGGCCTAACTATGTTCGTTGATGCGGTGTGTCGGGCGAGACGACAATGTCGGGTCGTGGCTTTAGGTTTTGGGGTGTGGAGTGTGGGCTTACAAGGAAACCCTGAACCAGAAACTCCATGCCTACGGCTTGGGAGCAGGATCTAGCCTTTTATTGAGCGTCCACGGAGAGAACCCGCCCCTCCCGTGACTAAGCCCCGAACACCTGCAAACTGGAAGCCGTAACGGTAGGAGCTTCAGTACTTGCATGTTCTAGCGGCTTCCTCAGGACCCAACAAAAGGAAAAGATGAAGACGATCTCAACACTTCCGGCATTGTACTGCAGCTTACATCAGCCTACCTTATTATGAATTATGTCCAAAACACTAAGCACTGCAAACCCACAATTGCCCCAAACCCTGAACCTCGCATCTTACTGCGTAACCCCAAACCCTATACCCAACGTCCCAAACCTGGAACTCTAAACTTTGCATCAACCTCGCAGTGCTGCGCACTTGGTGCCCGACATGCGGCAGAAGTTCCAGCGCCCTCTCGATCACGGGCTCCTGGAATGCACAGCATCCTTCGTGCTCACAGCCCTAACCTAAATCCTCAAAACCCGCGAAACCCTTAGCCCCTTGAACTGCAACCCTGAAACCCTAGACTCTATAAAGCCTAGACTCCGGCACCGCGAAAATGCAGAAAATCCTCAACCCCAAAGCCCCTGAGCATTGTGAACCTTAAACCCTGAGCTCCCTTGAAGGCACATCGGTCTGGAGACGCTGCCTCGGGTTTTAAGGGCGGCTAGGGCAGAAGCTAGAGGGATCTTTGTACGCTATCTAGCGTTGAGTATTCAGGAGATAAGGCTTCGACTACGCCTGGAAAACCCTAAACCCTCAAGCTGAGACTCTGAGAATCTTCGGCCCTAGCCCTGACCCCCAAAAAAAAGCCAGAGTCCTTGTCATTGTGCTGGTCATCCTTGCGGACGGAGGACCGGCAGGCCCCAATACCGTACCCTAACCTACCAAAACCCACTTCTTTTGTCGGCTCTGATTATAAGCCCGAATAAACTAGGACCGCTGCACACCAAAGGGGAGGAGTTCTCTTTAGAAAAAGAGAAGAGGACGCTTCGCCTTGGGTTTCCTTGTCGGCGTCTAGAGGGTTTTCTATGCGAGTCTTTGTAAGGTCTCCTGGGCTTCGGAAGGGGTGCTGTCGGATTTTAGATTTTATAGTGCACCCCGAAAAGCCCAACGTTAAAGCTTCTATGCCCCAGGCGATGGGCCTGGGAACCAAAAACCCATCCCCTGGACCGGAGATCCGTAACCTCAAGCTGGGAACCCCCCTCACCCCAAAAAAAGGGATTAGAATAGGGTTCTGGAGCCCCCAAAATAGTATTGATGATACAAACCCTGCATTACCTATTATGTGGGAATTATGGTATATTCCTTATTATGGGCAATGCAGGATTTATATCATCAACCGTAGTTATGGTTATTATTTAGGCACCTATATTACATGCGAAACTCGGATTGGTACCTTGCGCAGGGCTGGTTCCTTAGGAGTTGGGCCGGCGCCTCTTCAACGAAACCCTAAACCCTAGACCCTGAAAACTAAACTGTTCGGAACCGGGACTTTGCAGGGTCTTCGGCTTTGGGAGGAACCCGCTAGCTGGCGAACAAAAAAAAAGGATGGCGGCAGCCTACATGTATAAACAGCCTAAAACCCTTGTAAAGGCAGAAACCCACAAAACAAAACAATAAAACTTCGAACTCTTGAAGCAATTGAATCAGCCGCCAAAACCGTTAACAAAAAAACGTTCGAATGCTGACCAAAAACCCTCTGTAGATCCCCTGGCCGCACCTGCATTAATCCATAGCCCCGGAGCTCCGCCACCGTGTGCTCGTACTGATAGCGCTCCATCGGCCCCTAGGGTTTAGGGCCTAGGGCCTAGGGCTTAGGGTTTAGGGCTTAGGGCTTAGGGTTTAGGGTTTAGGGTCTAGAGCTTGAAAGTTTTAGGTTCTTGGGCGCCTTTTGGGTTTTTCGGGCTTAGGCTTTGGGGGCTTGGGGTTTTTGGGGCTTACGGGCTCCAAGATTGGAGCCTTAGAAAGTTGGAACAGGGCTTCCTTTCGGGGGGTGCTTTGGCAGGGGTCTTATAAGGGTTACTCTAAGGTTGAGCATCGAGGCCTTGAAAATAGAATCTGCTTCCCTCTTTAGAAGGGGAGAATGCTACACCGCAAAACCCCAGACGTTTTAACCTAAGCCCTTAGCCTTCAACGCCGAAGTGTCAGGGGCTTGCTAAGGTGAAACCTGAGCCCCAAAACTTAAGCTCAAAATCCCACACCCTACACGCGAAAATCCCACAAACCTTGAAGCGGGCTTCTCCTTCAGCCTGAAGCCTCCACAAAATCCGAATCGCTCGTGCAGGGCCTTGACGTACTTGAACCAGACGGGATAAACGGAGTTCCGGCAAAATGCCTGCACCGATGTATTAAAGGTTTATAGGGCTCCTGGTGATTTAGGGTATAGGCTTGGCGCTCATGTAATGCAGGGCCTTCATCATAGACGCAGGAACTACCATACGGAACCCTAAGGGAGAATGTTATTGAAAACTACCTGGGCTTCTAGATTCCTTTAGAGCTTTTTCTGAAGAGTATTGGGGTGTAGAGCTTGGGCCTTGGAGTTTAGGACCTGCTCTGGAGCCGTAGATTTGTCTCCATCCGGGCGCTCTCAACCTCAAAGTCAATCTCTGACCCGAAAACCCAAACCCCTAAACGCTGCGCGCCCTGACTCATGGGGCCTGTATGAACGAGAAGAGGGTTTTGGGTGTGCTCTAGCATTGTTGTTTTGCGGAGCCGTCAGGAACAATATCATCGTCGTTACTAGGCCCTAACCCTAACCCCTAAACCCTAAACTCTCGGCATAGGCCGCCCACGTAGGATGCACTCCAGCCACAGAACCTTCTCGCAAGATATGACCGCCTACGTGCTACTCACGGCAAACCCTTAACCCTGCACCCTGGAGTACCCTTGGGCTTTGCGCCTGCCACGGGCTCAAAACTTGCTCCTGCTTCCGGTGACGGACAACTTGAGGGCTTAGGGTTTAGGGCTTTGGAGTTTAGGGGTTTAAGGCAGGTTGCAGGTGGATGGCCGATGGCTCAAGTCATCGCAGCTTTTCGGGTCCCTGGCGTCTCGACGGTTCGGGCCTCGAGCCCAAGCCCTGAGCCCTTAACACTTCGATCTATCATCCTCAATCTAGATTGAAAACCCGGAGGTTGGCTTGAGCGTGTTTTTTGGGGCCTAGTGTTTTCGAGATATTAAGACGGGTTCCTATAAGAGTGTTGGGAAGTTGGGAAGGTCTTGCAGGGGGTACGCTAAGAGCTGTTCGAGTTGAGGGTACAGGGGCTTGAGGTTTGGACTCTTCCCCCGGGTTGAGGATCTAGGGACTTGCGGTTTCGACCCAAAGCACGCCCTCCCAACCCCAAAAAGAACGCAAGTCCAAAACCGCATCCTGCACCCGAAGCTGAAGCCGCCAGAAATTCCCAAGCTTGCAAAGGCCCCTGGCAGAATCTAAACCATGAAACCCTAAATCCTAAACTCTATAAATCTAAAACCCTAAACCATGAAACCCTGCAAATCCCAGGTCAGAAAAACAACCCCTAAAATGCAAAAAAAGCGTGGCTGTTTCCTCTTAACTGCCTGACCCAACATCTACACCGTGAAGAGACTGTAAGTGGGTGTTCATTTAATTGTGCAAATTTAGATGCACATGGAGTAGATGACCCAGCTTCGGTAAGGTCTTGATTGGGTTGTTCACTTCTGACTGCCGCCGCACTTACATCAAACAAGGCATACGGATGCATGATACTGCCACTACACTCCGAACCAAGCTAACATGGGGGCCGTAAAGATTAGAAAAGGGTTTTGGGGCCCAATATACTTTATCTATAATAGGGAAACCCCCAAACTAGTATCGGTAATTTTATTTAGGCCCCTGTATTACACCGTAAGCCCCTAAACCAACCTCTGACCTTCGGCTTGTAAAGCCCTGCAGCCCAAACTCCAAAACCTTTTAGTGCTGGGCCTAGTTAGGGTTTAGGGTCTAGGGTTCAGAGTTCAGGGTTTAGGGTCTAGGGTTTTGGAGCTTGAGCTTGGTCTGGCGTCCTCGTGGTACCATGGCACGACTGCCCTCTCCACGGCCATTCCTGTCCACATTCACCGGCCCCTAAATGACAAACCCTACCTAGACCCCGAAGAACCTACCTCTTTAAGGACTTATGCAAGGAAATCATAATAAGGAACCCTGGACACGGAGGTTCTTAAGGATCCAAATAAACCCGAAGCGGCTAAACCCTACACCCCAGATGACATCCCCATACATGGCGACCCAAACAGTAAAGCATCAAGCAGCAATGGGAGCACGAGATAGCACGATGATCATCAGATTCCCTGCCGATGTCCCTCTCTTTCCTCATGATGGGAGCGGAATTGCGAACAAATCCGACCCCTACGCTAAACCGAGACCTCGGTCTTACTAATTAGAATAGGGTTTTGGGGGGGCTCCTTGTTCGAACTATGGTACAGCACGGCCCTGTCATTACCCGTACCCCCCCCCCCCCTCAGCCCATGAATCCGCAAGCTTCAGACCAAACAAACCCCGAGGGCTGTGATGCCCCTATCCCCCCAAATCTTGAAGCCGAGACCTCCTTTCGCAAAACAGAACCAGAGAACTCCTCCCCTCTAAAACATACCCATAGGCTCCATAGTAGTTCCCTTTTTGTGGCTTGTATTTAGGATCCTATAAGGTAATCCCAAAAGGAACTACTATGGAGCCTACGTGTAGGCCCAGACCCCGTGAACCTGCAACTCCACTGAACCTGCAGCCCGGGCACTAGAACCCAAACCGTGCCCCCAAACCCCAAAACGATCAAAATCCACACCCTGCGTTCCCATAAACCCAAAACCCGCCCAAGGTCCTAAATAGCATGAGAACCGTGAAAATACCCACCCACAAAAAACTAAAGCTCACATGGATCAAACCTCCTTTGGATTTCAGCCTCGGAGGAGGCAGCGCGACATCGCCCGGTAAAACGACATCGCCTTCCTTCCAGAAGCTGCTGCTAGGGGTTGGGGCTGTAGGGCGCCCGATCTTCGCCCCCCCTCCACAATACCCCTTAATTAAGGAATATACCTTATAAATCATGGTATTAAGGCCCCTATAATTTAAGGTATATTCCTTAGTTAAGGGGTATTGGGCTCTCTGGGCCCCCACCCCGCCGGCCGAACCCCCAAGGTGCGGCGTTGAACCACGAACTCTGAGGGCCGTTAACACGAAACCCGACGGTCTGGCGTGGTGGCAGTGAACTGAGATATGGATCAAGGCCGAGTGTAGTGGGGAGCGGAACCCACAAACTCTAATGCCGGGATCAAAACAATAAGAAGAATAGGCATAGGACTTGGGGGGGGGAGTAGATGCTAGCATCGCAATGCTCAGGAACCCTAACGGAAAAGCAATGGCAATGCTTGAGGCCCCTACTACAGATTCCTTATCAACGACATCCTCGAGAAGACCTCCTTACGTCGAAGGGATCCTTAGTAAGAATTGCTGAAAAGGTATACTTCATCAGAACTCTTTACTATCACTATTAATACGATTATGATTGTTACTGTTATTATTACCACTATTTTTGTTATCATTATCATCATGCTTATTTTTGTTATTATTGTTATTAACATAAGGGACCCTTAGTAAACCCTAAACCCTAAACCGTTGTTTAACCTTAGTAACCTTAGTAAACCCTAAACCCTAAACGAAACCCTCGACAAGGAATCCTCCAGGCGCCTTTCAACGGATCCCCAGCCTCGGCACAGGTGCGGCCGCTCCAGCGCAGAGCAGCCGCAGCGACTTCGGCAGGTGGAGCCGAAACGCTGTTCGGCGTCTGTCTTGCTGGGCTTTAAGTAGTGGGATTTGGGATTCTAGGATTTAAGGCTTAGAGTTTAGAGTTCAGGGCGTGGGATTCTTCAAATGATTACAAACTACAATGGTTTCGTGTTTAGGGTTTAAGGTTTAGGGTTATGCCTGTACTCCCCAAATCTCAAGCCGTGCTTTAGAACTCTCTAACCCACCAAATGCTGAGGCGTTTGCCAACAAAGGCAACGGCCTCTGTGATCACGGCCACCTGCAAAAAGTCGGACTAGGGTCTACTGATGAAGTACCCTTAACCATAAGGATATATGGATTAATTTCAGGGCTGATATAGAAGTCTGATTGGTTGGAATAGCGTTCTGGTGCCTGAGCAGAAGCTTCCTGGAGAATAACAAATAGTGATTTTTCAGGCTTCTTTAAACTATACGTGCACAGCTTAAGGCTTGGATCAGGGATTGGGGCGGAAACCTAAACGCTAAAACCTTAAATCCGTTTAGGGTTTAGGGTTTGCCTCTCGGCTAAACCTTGTTGGGTTCGAGGCTCTTTTACTCTCTGACCTGGCTTTTGCTCCTAATCTCATCTTTAGGATTGGGGGCCGGTGCAGGCGAAAGCATGCAAAAGTGTGCTTCACTTCCGCTTCGTTGCGTTCACCTGGCCCCCCCGGTCAGACATACTGCGACAGTCAGCGTTTGCATCAGGTGGCCCGCATGGCTCTCGGACGTTCGGCTCCACCTCTCTCTTCGGCCGGAGCCCCCGGCCTCGGTTCTCCCGCTCATGGAGGGAGATCGTGGAATCCGAGCCGACCAAGCTCTCCATGTCCCTTCGCGTCACGATGTTTCGCGAGCTTCTGGGAGCTGGAGAGAGAATCAAGGGCCTCGTCAGCAATCCCGAGCTTCAAGCCAAGGCGCAGCGCACGCAGTGGACGGACTCGTCAGAGTGTCTGGAACTGCCTTCGTTGGAACGCTGCCTTGGGAGTGGAGGAGTTGGTACCGAGTCCATCCTGCAGGACATTACGGACGCCGAGAATCTGCTCAACCGGGAGACCATACGGAACTTCCGATCGGTGCGGCCCTTCAACCCGAGCAGGCACTACGAAACGGTGTGGATCCAGTTTCACCTGGACGTGGAGCTACGCACCTCGGGCGATGTCATTTGGCAGAAGCTGCAGGGGCTCGTCAACTTGGGAATCCTTCACTTGCTTGCGGCTCGTCTCCGCCGATCGCCCCATCCAGTCTCAGCTGGCGCAGTCCATCAAAAGGATCATCTGTGGCAGCAGAGCTGGTAGAGGATCTGGTCGGGGATGCATGGCCTGCACCGCTCTTGGGCATCCACCCTGCCAAGGTACGGCTTGCAAACCCGCGTGGCACTTCAAATTACATGAACTGCATGGTTCATGCCGTGCTGCATCATCTTGCAGGTTTTCAGGCTGATCTGGGTGCTCTCTTGCCGGTGCATCGTGCTTTACGCCTTCACTCGAATGCAGGTGTTTTCCCTGCGTCATGCTTGTTAATCGGCTGGAACCGTCAGTCTGATGCTGCTGAGTTCCCTTCCGGGGCTCAGGGTGCCTCGCCTTCGCGGTGTATGGCAGGCACGGCGACGTGTGCAAGGAGCCATGTGTGTGTCATGGACTCTGGCTCTTCGGTGGGGCCTGTGCTACTGGCCATAAGAGCAGGTGCCCACACGTTTCAAGATTGTACTGACCAGTGGCATGCCCAGGATTCGCTTCAAGGTCGGGGATCGGGGTCCCCACAATGCTACAACAAGGACTCCAAACCCATTGATCATGTCCTGTCTGAGATCCCTGTCCCTGTGTTTGTTACCGATGACATGCTCGAAGTCTCCCTGCCATCCCAGGCTACAGCGGTTGTCACCCATTTGGGGCCTACTGCCACATCTGGACATCACCGGAGCGTGCTAAGGGGTGAAAAATGCATGGGGCATGCAGATGATGGCACAGAGGCCATTTGTGCCCACTCACAAGCAGCTTGCATCCACTCTTTCATTTCAACCTGCTCCTACCTTGTACTCTGCAAAGATACTCAGGCCGCATGTTGACTTCCTTCTGACCTGGCTGTTCTGGTACATCGACGGCCATATGGCCTGATGTAGTGCACCGCAGTAGTTGAAGCACCCACTGAGGTGGTATCAAAATAATACTGCTACGATTGCTAAGCCAACGACTCCTCGCTGCGTCTGGAAGAGATGTATGTATGTATATATGTACGTATGTATGTATGTATGTATGTATGTATGTATGTATGTATGTATGTGCATACTTGTGCATACAGACACCGAAAAGTCTATATCTACGTATGTGCATGTGTGCATACACTCAAGGATGTCGATAGGGGTATAAGCAGGTCTTTATGGCAGAACTCCGCCGGGCCCTCCCTGGCCACGAGCCCGGGTGTTTAGGGTTTAGAGTCCCAAAATCAACAAACGCCCGGCCTCCGCCGCCGCGAGGGCCTCTTCGGCAGCCTCATTGGACTCCTCCAGGACCTGCTTCTGGGCTGTTGCTAAGGAACTTAAGCTACCAGAATGGGGATATCTGTAGCCAACGATCGGGTTTCATATTCTAGTAACTTAGTTTAAACTCCTTAAACAGCAACCCAGGCTTGGGGGCTCTCCTGTGGCTTTGGGGGGGCCCTTTGAGGGTTAAGGGCTCTAGGGTTCTGGGGGTTCTGTAGGGTTCTACAGTTCAGAGTCCATCTGCTCTACGACAAGCCCGACATGCTAACTCATGAAGCCGTGACTGCCGACCCCTAAACCCCTAAACCCTAAACCAGCCAGCCAGTAATATAAGGGGCCTTAAGAGTCAGACGAGGGTTTGGGGAGCTCCTTATCGTTTTTTTTTGTATAATACACCCCCCAAAAAACCCCTATTCTAGATATTCAGGCCCCTTTCTTAGGCCCTGTATCCTACCCATTCAGGGACGGACAAAAAAAAACCCTCAGACCCCTTAACAAGCACAATGACACTAAGGCCCCTAGGTCACTCATAGCAACAGGAGCAGCCAACCGGCCTTTCGCAACTCGGCATCCGCCAGCCTCGGTCCGGTGCAGAAGGGCTTTCAGTTTTTAGGTTTAGGGTTCAGGGTTTAGGGTTTCGGGTTCTATGGTTGAAAATAGGGTTTAAGGGTTCTATAGTTTAAAATACTAGTAGGGTTGGTTCTAGGGTTTAGGGTTTCGGGTCTAGCACTGGTTGTGCTTAGGGGTTTCGGATTTCGGGATTGTATCAGAGCTAAAGCCTCAAAGATTTGGAGTCCGGGAACGGCATGCGAGGTCCACAATAGGTCTATTCAAGAGGTGCCTCAGAGGATTGCGAAAGACCTGACGTGGAACTGCCCATTTCGCCTTGTAGTTCGTGTGTGTGTGTGTGTGTGCGTGCGTGCGTGCGTGCGTGCGTTTGTGTGTGTGTGTGTGTGTGTTTGTTTGTTTGTTTTTGTTTGGGTGTACAATCTGTCGGGTTGGTCGGGATGTCAGCCCATACCCCACCCCCAAACCCTAGCGAGAGCGGCGGAGCCGAAAGCAGTAGGATCACAGATTTCGGATCCTGGGACCTAAGGACGAAACGCCTACCTGCGCCAGCCTTGTCAGAGATGGAAGGCGGGGTTTAGGGGCTTTGGGGTTTCGGGTGTAGGGGACCCTAAACCCTGAACCCTAAACCGTTTAGGATTTAGGGGCTTTAGGGTTTAGGGTTTAGGGACTCTTTTCCTCTCGCCCCCCAAGGCTGCACCTCGCCTGGAGCCCCAACTTGGGGCTGTAAACCCTGGAACCCTAAATCCTGGAACCCCCCTGACCCGAAAAACCTCCTGATGAGTTGAGCTGGAACTTCCTATACTCTAAAAGACGGTGTAGGGTTTAGGGTTTTAACATGCTCCAAACTTCTGGCTTCTGCTTCAGAACCCTCCAAAAAACATCCAAAAGAAAACCCCTAAACCCTGAACCCTAGACGCTAAACCCTAAACCCCTATCCCCTAAACCCTTAAGCCCTAAAGCGAGTCAGCGGTCGAGGCGCGAGGTCACCGCCTTGGCTTCCTCCGACTTCTCCTCGGCGTCCTTTGAAGACTCGGGGGCAGCTATCAAGCTCTGGCTCGAGGCTTCTAGGGGTCTTGGGGTTTTAGGGTTTGTGGCTTCAGGGGTTCAGGGCTTAGGGTTTATGACTTTAGGGGTTTTGGGTCTAGGTTTAGGGTTTGTAGCTTTAGGGGTTTAGGGTTTAGAGCTTAGGGTTTATGGCTTTAGAGGTTTAGGGCTTGCTGAGCTGTGGGGTAAGGTTTCTGGAGATCCCTGAAGACTGTTGAGTTTCCGGGCTTAGGGTTTGGAGCCTAGGGCTTTAGGGCTTAGGGTTTAGGGTTAGGGTTTAGGGTGTACAGCGTAGAGTCATTATGGTTTAGGGTTTAGGGTTTTGGGCTAGGTTTCGGGGCTTTGGCTGTAGTCTCTAGCCAGGATTCAGCACTTGGGTCTCAAAGAGTTGGGTGCAGATTTGGGGCTGACGTTGGGCCTGGGAGTGCATTTTGTGCACATAAGCCCTCCGTCCCACGGGGCATGTCTCTGCCCAGGTATGAATGCGCTTGAACCGCTCTAACATGATTAAAAAAAGTTGCCGGGTTTCCGAGACCCTCAAGGAAAGCCTGTTTCTTTACGCACATAAGAGCAAAAGCACATAACCCCCAAAAGGGAGTTTCACCGGTAGTAAGTCCCCCATGTAACCCCGCCTTCACCCGACACCCTAAACCCTTAAACCTAACCCTAAATCCTAAACCTATAAGGTGGGACCTCTTTGAAGATGCGGACTGAGGTTCAAAACATCTTACAAAGGAGCGCTGGGGCGAGGCCCAGCGTTGGGGAGGCAAAAACCAAACGAAAAATAGAGCGACACAAATGTAGGACTTAAAAACTAGAGTACCTTTGTTTTGGCACGCAAAATTAAAATTCGAAGATGCCTGGGCGAGAATTTCGGAGCCATGAACTTTGATAGCTTTCTGGGATTCTATTTCTCAGTCCAAGCTGTGCTGTTTGTGTGAAATTCCATGTCAGGCCCCCCTTGTCCTCGAGTTCCTCCTCCTCTTCCTCCACGAAGCTGTTGCAAACCTGTCCGCCTCGCAGCCACGGGTTGGGTCCGCGAGTTTAGAGTTCACCTGGGCCCCGTGTCCAACAGGAGCACCCATGAGGTTTTGGATCCGAAGCCCCAAATCCCAAACCTCTGCAGTGCAAGGTTTAGGGCCCAGGGGTTTTGGGCTTTTCCAAACGTCAATCCTACTCTAAATGACACCGCGCCGAAAGCTCTGCAACAAGGTTGCAGAGGGTGGAGGGTCGAGGAACATTGGGGTGTTGTAAGACTGCACTAGGGGGGAGCGGGGAAACATGAGAGGGTTTAAGGGCTTTCGGGCTGAGAGTTGTTTTCGGGTTTAGGGTAGACTGGGTTTAGGGTTGGGGGTTTAGGGTTTAGGGATTTCGGCCTGAGGGTGATTTTAGGGTTTAGGGTAGACTGGGAAAGCACTGGGGCATGTTAGGAGAGCGATGGGATGATGCCTTCGAGACAATACCGGACAAGAAGAGCACGCACCATTGGAATTTGAGCTTGAGGTCATAGCGGGCAAGGACTGAAACCTTAATCTACCTTTGACATCGAAGGTGCTTGTTCTGTCAACCCTTTCTGTAACCGACGGCAAGCACAAAACTATTTGCTGGCCTTTGCGCCCCGTCCTCTGAGTGCAAACCTGGCGACGGTGGCTGGCGGAAGAAACTCTCCCTAAACCCTAAACCCAAAGCCTTAAACCCTTAAAAGGGTATAACCTGCACATCCAAAAAACTGCACCTTGCAATTGCAACCTAAACAATGAAATCTTAAACCATCGAGCCGAGATAGCCGCGCGACATGCTCTTCGAATTCGACTCACCTTGTGCGGCCATGTCCTGTTACAGTACATTGGGGTGTTGATCTCATCTCATCCAAGGATCTTGACAAAAATCCGCAGAAAGCTCTAGGCCAGCAACCTCATGTTAATTTAGCCGCAACCCCCATCTTCAACCCAGATCCGCGCACCGCAAATCCACTGCGCTGCCTGCGTGGATTCTGACTGGAGGAGTTTGACCTCTTCAAGGCACGGCGAAACACAAGTGGCATGGTTCTCTAAATTTGGGTCCCTTTTGTAGGTTCCCCCAATGTAGTACAGCACCCTTGTAAAAAGAACCCTCAAAGGGACCCTACTTTGTAGAACTACCCCCATGGCAGACTGGACTTCTTGATGATGCAACCCTGGGCGCTGGCGTCAACACTCCTGGCCCTACACTGAACCCGAGGCATCATACCTCTAATGTAAGAATCCTAGGGTTCTTTTTTTTGAGGGCCTTTTTCCGTCTGCTAGAATCCTAGGGTTTAGGGTTTAGGGAACTCTGAACCTCAAAAACCCTTTACCCTAAACTCTCACTCCCAGCACACTCGTTTCAGACGGCGTCCTTGTCTCGAAGACGTGTGTTCTCCAACTGCAGCCGATGAGTTTCCTGGCC
The DNA here is from genome assembly GCA_905231915.1 of Symbiodinium necroappetens. Classification (NCBI taxonomy): domain Eukaryota; class Dinophyceae; order Suessiales; family Symbiodiniaceae; genus Symbiodinium; species Symbiodinium necroappetens. The sequence continues at coordinate 12,742 of CAJNJA010016542.1, read as the reverse complement.
AGGACAAGTGGGTTTAGGGGTTCAGGGGTTTAGGGTTTAAGGCTTAGGGGTTCAGCGTGTTGGGGTTTGGTTGTTTAGGGGTTCAGGGTTTTGGGGTTTACGGGGTCCTTAAATCCAGCTGCACCTGATTTTTGGCGCTCGTATCATAAGGATCTGACTATCTCAAACCCATAGTACACCTACCTTTCTCAAGGCACAGTTTCCTCCTCATGCTCGAAACCAGGACCTTTAGAGTTTTGAGCGGAGGCGTTCTCAACAACATGAAGCCATGATAACTGGACCCTGAAGCCTATACCTCAACCCCACGTCCCTGATCAACACCTGAGCCTGCATCTATGTGAGAAGATGCATCCTTTGGCTTTGCCCTTCGCGATGTGTCTTTCGATTCTTCTGTGCCACTTGGTCTTACGATGATGCAAGTGATATCGGCGATGATGGCAAAGACGATGATGGATCTGAAGATCACCATTTGCTGCTCCATCATCATCAGTCTTGCTGTTGATACTGCTGCTACTGCTGGTGGTCAGAAAAGTTGCCCTCAAAGATTGCCTCACGAAACTCACCAAACCCTCATCCTCAAAGCCTGCTCCTCACGACCCAAACCTCAAGGGCTACAACAACTCTGTCCTCCGAACCCCGGAAGGAGAGGGTTTTGCCTTTCGGATGCAAGGCTTGCATCCAAAGCAACAAGCCCCCGGAGCACTGCCAGTGAGCTTCTTAGGGCTCCGGGGCTTTATTGCTTTGACCACAGGCCTGAAGAAGTTGCTTGGGGCTGGCATCGAGAAACTGAGCAGCCCTGGCCTGCAGCTTGCGAGTTGCTCCGCACGGCTCCAGGGTGTTCGGACTTCGGGTTTCGGGATGTTTTAGGCGAGTGGTGTTGCGTTTTGGGCCTTTGGTGTGCGGAGATTACGCGCTCAGCTGAAGCTCGAAGCCCTCCGCACTGTACACGAAACTGAAGGTCTCAAGCTGCACCAAGAAGACGAACAAGCAACGAACAAAAAACAAAAAATGATAACCAGCAACAAATCGAGCAGCCTGCACACGCCTTCCACCTCCCGAAATCCAAGCTGAACAACGAGAACGCTCTTCCGAGCATGGGAAATTGCGTGGCTCCGACCTACGACTGCGACTTCCAGCGCGCTTTGGATAGAGGATCCCGTGTTTCAGGGTGTGTTCGTGGAGTTTGTGTGCTTCGGCTGTGGATTTGAGTACCTTAAGCCCAGCCCCATCTGATCCTGCAGAATGCAAACAGCAAAAATCGTTGGGTCTTGATGGCTTAAGGTCTCTTATCATGAACGTGTGCTCTGCCTGAAGTCGCCAGTCCCTGTCGCCAAGCCAGGCCTGCTTGACTATGAGGGCGTTTTATGGGTTTTTGAATCTTACTACACGGTTTTTATATGGGACTTTCCGAAAATAAGGAGGTACCTGATTTTGGGGGTGCTTATAACAAGGATCCTACTATTTAGGGTACTATATTAGGGTCCCCTAGTTTCGGAAACCCCCATATGCATCTTTCAAGGACTGCTACAAGGATTTCGGGTTTCGGATTTAAGGCTTTAGCTCTTCGGGAAAATTAGTGGCCAGTCAAAGGTTGCTCGGAGTTTCCTTCCTAAGTTCCCCTGTAGCCTCTCAACACATAAGAAAAGGGTACCCTTTTTTCCGACTATTTGGTTTTAAGAAGGGAGCCGAAACAAAGGAAGCACAAAACCCTAACCCTGAACCTTAATGCTTACCTTAGCCCCCAAAAACCTACCTTGTTTAAGGAGTTACATAAAGGCATCATAATAAGGAACCCTAAAAAGTACTACTGGGGAACCTAGGTTCAAAGCACAGTGTTTGCGAAGCTTGCGAGGAGAAGATGAGACCCCGGCAAACCCATAGAGGGGTTTAGGCATTAGTGTTTAGGGTGTATGGGGTTGAGGGTTTATGATGCGCCGAACGAAGCGCGCTTTTGTGGGCACGCGTCGGCCTGCAGGCTTACCCCACCCCAAGGCCACCCACTTACAACTCTCAGGGCATTCGGCTCTTTATATTTTCTTCGCACAGGTGAGGCGAGAATACATGCACAGGGGGACGCGGGGTTTGTCAGCTCCCCTCACCCTAATAGCCTAATCACCCCAAACCCGAACTTGCCCTTACTAAACCCAAACCCAGACCCTGAACCTCTATCCCCAAAAGCCTAGGCCCCAGAGACCCTGAGCCCCAAAGCCTAGGCCCTAAAACCCCAAACCCCAAACCCTCCTCCAGGAGCTTTCCCCCTAAAGCCCTCCACATCCGGCCCCCACCTTCCTGCTGCCTTGCAAGGAGCCTCGGAAGGCTGTTTTTGGTACATGGGTTTTTGGGACTACTCTGGGGGACCTTAAGGGACTATCATAGGGATCCATTCCCCCATTCCCCACTAAGAGCCAGAGAGAAGAGTTCAGAGGAAAACGGCCTCGGGTTTTGGGGTTTAGGTTCATGGTTTCGGGCCCGGCTGGGGTTATAGAGATGATAGAGCAGAGAGCACACCCAGAGAGGCCAAATACCCCAAAAGCCCGGTACCATCCTTGAATTACATGATAGATCCTTCGCACATGTGGATTTCAGACAAAGGGTCACCCTACACCCCTGAACCCTAAACCGGCTGAATTTGCAGCTATTGGGCTCTCTGGGCGGAGCTGTTTGGGCTTTAGCAGGTTGAGGGCTTCCGGGGAGCTTGGGGGGGCAACGGTCAAAGACCGGCAGGTGCCCTTTGTGAGATGGAAAAGACTCTGCATGCAGGCTTGTTTTGGGGTCTAGGCTTTAGGGAAGAGCTACTTGGAGGTCCATCGGTAGCTACGAGCGGGGGGAAACGGAATTCCAGAACCTACCCATGAACCTCCAAGTGGTAGTGTAGCTCTGCGAGAAACCAGGGAGCTACGAAGATTGCCCTCTCATGCTGAACTAGATGCCAAGCCTCCTACCAAACAAAGCCCCATGTTAATGGCGGCTTCCGCAACGAGCCACGCAAGATGCGAACACCACCTTTCAATCCGATAACACTCTATAAGGCCCGTACACTCTAGGCATTGGGGCTTAGAAGCTTGTAGGGCTCTTACTAATGAGAGCCAAAACCAAATCTGTTTTGTAAACCAAAGCACCGAAGATTCACCAAAGCATGGCATGAGGGGGGGCCCCTCGGAGTTCCCCCAAACCGTAGTACTGTGGGGGGCCTCAATGAGTGGAATGGGGTCTTGGGGCTCCTTTTATGGTATACTGATAGTACGGCACCGTAAGGCATAATATACCAAGCCCCCAAAATCAGCTCCAAAAACCAGTAGCAGCCCAAACTGCCCAAACCCAAACCCAAACAACCGTAGACCCAAATAACCCCCAAACCCCTACGCCTGGTAACCCATAAATGGAGCCGGAACCCCTAAACCCTAAACCCCCAAGGCCTTTCGAAAGAGATCTGAGGGTCCCGTCTGTCCCAGGGCAGCTCCCTGGCATGGCGCTCCTTCATTGGGGCGGAGGGCGCTTCTTTGAGGTTTAGGGTTTGGGGTTTGGGGTTTGGGGTTGAGGGTGTACCTGGACCTTATAAAGCACCGACCTTTTTAGGGTTCCTTATCAATTATGATGCCTTTCTATAAGTCCTTAGAAAGGTAGGTTTTTGCGGGCCAAGGTAACCTTGAAGACTTTAAGGTTCAGGGTTAGGGTTTAGGATATCAAGCTTGTGTTTAGACTTTAGGGCTTAGGGAGTTTTGGCAGGGACCAAAACAAGTTGAGGCTTGAAGCGATCACATCCCTGGATAGCTCCCCTCCTGGTTTGAGGTTCGGTGCAGATCTGCTGCAAGATTTGTGGCCCGCATGGATTCAGTGGTTAGGGTGCTTAGGGCCAGATTGTGCAAAGAAGCGGCAGCGTCCTGCGTCAATGCAGAAGCCACGCCGCCTGCCGAAGATGCACCCGGGTCTTCCAGCCCCAAGAAATTTGCTTGACTACGATGTCCTTTACTAGCAAACCTTTAACCCTAAATCCTAAACCCTAAAGGGATAATGAGAGTTAATGCTTCAGATACAACTGTGAAGCTCGAGGTCGCAGTACCAGCATCCACACAAACCGCACATCCGGCCACCGTACTACGCTCAGTAGCTTGTTTCTGTGGTGGAACATACGGTAGACATCCAGTGACTATATGGAGACAGCATGGGTCTGGGGGGGGTTATGTTCTAGCATAACACGCTACAACTCAATATGGGCGGCAAGAGGGGAGACCCTGCGTTACATCTCACGCTGTGGTTTAACCATTAAAGTAGGCCTCCCCTAAACCTTATAAACCCCAAGCCCTAAACCCTAAACCCCTAAACTCCCTAAACCCTAAACCCCTAAACCCCAAACCCTAAAACCTCCAATAACAATAGGAACCCGTGCAAAACAAGCACTGAAGGTTTAGTCCCAAGGTTCCAGAATCCGACTCTAAAAGGGTTACCTAGAGTAGATTGGGGGTATGCGGTTTAGGGTTCACGGTTTAGGGGTTTAGGGTTTTAGACATGTACCCTTTAAAGGGAAGGTAAGGGAACACTGATACTCAGGACTTCCATATTGCCGGCTCCAAACCTCTGCAAGTCCCTGGAGCAAGCCGGAGGCTACTTTTGGAACGGCTTAGGGCTTTAGGGTTTTTTAGGTTCCCCTTCACCCTGAACCCCAATACCAACGCCCTAAAGCCTGAAACCCTGGTTACTTGACCAAGTAAGATTTCAAAAACCCTACGCCCTCCTAAACTCGGTGCAACAAATTCAACGGTTGCGGTGCTAGAAGAGCCCGGATGAACCGAATGTTAAACCCCAGTAGAAGACAATTGACAACATGTGGGTGTACACATTTCGGGACAAACCAACCATAGTCATACTCACAAGAAGAGATAGATGCAGAAGAACAACAACTTCACTAAAGATGCCGCCCAAAGCCCAAATGCATCTCCGGAGGATGGCCTCGGGATCCACGGCGCCTGAGGGGTTTAGGGTTAGGGCTTTAGGCCTGGGGGTCAATTGAGGGTTAGGGCTTAGAAGGGCTTAAAGGCTTAAAGTGGCAAACCCTAAACCCTAAACCCTTGACCCAAGCCCGAACCTAAAGCCTGAGATCAGACAAACTCCCGGAGAACTGAGAACCGACGGCTCAAAGAGCCCCCACAGCTCGCACCCTGAGAGCCACACCCAAAACCCTAACATTTTAAGGGTTTAGGGTTTAGGGTTTTAGGGTTTAGGGCTTTGGGGTTTAGGGTTTAGGGCTTAGGGCTTAGGGTTTAGGGTTCTAAGCAACTAAACCCCACAGTTCCACGCCCCAAGGAACTGCGAAAACCCCGAAGCCTGAAGACCCCTGAACCCATACGCCCGGAACCCTGAACCCTTAAATCCCATCTCAGGACTTGCTTTAGTGCTGGGCCCCGCAATCTCGAACGCAGCCTCCCCTGGTGTTTCAGAAAAGAGCGGATCCTAACTTCAACCCCACATAGCTGTATCCTTAAGACACGCAACCCCTGCAAAGGAACCCGTTCAGCAAGAAACCCACCAACACCCTCGAAGTACGTAGAAGGGGAAACAGCCTAGTGAAAGCCTTAACGCAGCTATATAAAAACCCTCCCCCCTCCCCATGGACCCCCAAAACCCCAAAAGTCAATATCAAACCCCCATATGACCCTAAAACTCCATATCCTGTGCAATGAACTAGGAGGCCCTAAACCCTAAACCCTCACATGACCCTGAAACTCCATATGGGCACCCCCCATATCCTGTGCAATGAACTAGGAGGCCGGGCCCGGGATCGTGGAAGGCCACATCTCGCAGGACCTCGGCTTTTTGTAGGGGGGTACTGCCCCCTAAACCCTAAACCATAAACCAAAACTCAAAGGCCTGAAACCCGAAAACATAAACCTTGGGTACTGCCCCCACACAGTAACAGTCTAGAATCGGGCTACTTTTTAAGGGCCTTATATAGCCATATTCTGGATATTTCTCAACTGTTACTGCGTGGGGGCAGTATCCAAGCTTTTTGGTTCGAGGGTTTAAGGTTCAGGGCTTAGTGTTTGGGGTGTACCTGGACCCCCCCGCTACCTTCTTATTTCACCTAAATACCTACTTTTTCTATTCAGGACCATAAGGGCCCTATTGAAGGGCAATTTGGGGGGGGGGGGGGTCCTGGTAAGTTTTGGAGTTTCTGTAGGGGTTTAGGGCTTGTCCTCATTCACGACCTCTGAGGTTTAGGGATGAAGGCGTTTCACAAGCTTATCTTGCAGTTGTCATTGTGGTTTTTAAGGGGTCTAGGGGCCCCTCTGTCGGTCCCTGAATGGGTAGGATAGAGGGCCTAATAAAGGGGCCTTAATAGTTCGAACAGGGTTTTGGGGCCCATTATGCTATACTTTAAAAAGGCCCCCGAAGATGGTATTGGTAATTGTGAAGGCCCCCGATATTAACTGGGGTCGATTGAAAATGGAAGTTTAAAGAACCCTGATGGGTTCGTCAACCCCAAGCTGCGATCGCCTAAACCCTAAACCCTAAGCCCTTAACGCTGAACCCTAAACCCTAAATTCTAAACCCTAAGCCCTAAACCCTAAACCCTTAACACTTGGGGCGCCGGCTCCCATCTGCTTGTGGATCTTCGCCCACCGGCCGTCCCGAGAGCTCTCGCAGGAGGGCGCTAGCGCTGAAGGAATGCGATTAGTGTAGAGGCCTTAATAATTAGAATAATACTTATAGCACAATATACACCCAAAACCCTAGGGGCTTTTTATGTTTCGGGCTCGGGCCTGCAGAAGGACCTTCAGAGCAACGACCCTGCTGCAATCAGGGCCGGATCCAGAATCGGGGCTGCTGAGTTGGTGAAACTTGTCTGCGGTGCCTTGTCGAATGAGTCGGCGTTGAAGAACTTACGGCTTCATGTCAAGTCACATCCTAGACCCCGAAGCGCTGCTTCCAGGATTCAGATCCGAATCTGCTTTGGGACGCCCTAAACCCTTATTATTATTCTTCTTATTGTTATTATTACTATCTTTATTGTTATTAGTAGTATTATTATTAGTATTATTATAGAAACCCCCTTAGAAGTCTTCTGGAGCCTTTGTAGCAAACCCGAAAACCCCCAAAGCTCCGGTAGTCCTGGCACCGGGCTGGAGAGCTTGAGAAGCGGGTCGGCGAGCGGGTTTCGGTTTGGGGTTTAGGGTTTAGGGTTTAGGGTTTAGGGCTTCGGCTTTGGGGTTTTTGGGGCTTTTGGGGTTGAGAGCTTGTGGTCGAGGGGTGGGGTGTGGAGTTTGACTCTGGAGCTTAGGGCTTAGAGCTCAAGATTTTCGGTATAAGGTTGAAGGCTCAGGGCTTACGATTTCGCGCTTCGGGGTTTCGGGCTTAGGGTTTCGGGTGTGGGCTTCAGTCAGCTTCCAGCTGTGGCATCTATGCCTGTTTTGCGGTCCTGAGGTCAGGGGGCCTGAATGAGCAGAAGGGTCTAGGGGCTTTGCTTTGGCGGTTGGGGTCTTTACCCCAAACCCTCAGCCCACTTGGGCTACTGCTAGTGTAGTTATGCACCTGGGCATTGAAAGGTCTTGGAGTAAGCGTCAGGTGCTCAGGACTGCCAGTGCCCACCGCCACAAATGAAAAGGCATTCTCCTGCTGTTGCTGCTATTGCAACTCAACTCAAGCACCTCAACACTCCAAGCGGCTTGGTGACTTGAGGGCTCGAAGGCCACTGCCACAATGGTCTGAGCTACTACTCCTTCGTCCAGTCGTCCCTATCTAAACCAAGAAAATCATCACTAGGGCCCCTATACCGGAACCCTTGTAGTAACCCTTATAAGCCTTCTAGTAACTAACCCGTAGACTTATAGAATCTCGAAAGAACCCAATTCTAGGAGCTCATGGAACGAAACCTTGACCCCAACACCTCCCGGAGCCCGAGGAAGAGAAGCGTCTCCAACACCCCGAAGTAAATCCGAAATCCGATGGCCCTGAGCCCTTTAGGCTCTAGGGTTTAGAGTTTAGGGTTTCAGCCCCCATTCCTAGAATTATACCCTGGGCCCTGAGCCTTAAGTTGCGGCTCGCAGTATAGGATCGAGACAATGTTGGCAAAACACGGAGGTTTGCCAGGGACATGTGGGGTTCGAAGTTTTAGCTTGGGTGGAATGTTATTTACTTTTGGCAGCACATCTCAAAGCAACACAATCCAACGACGCATCGCAGCGGGGCGCCTTATCCATAATGTCTGCAAACATGCCCAACTTCTTCGCCTCCGTGATGACGCACATCCTGCGTCTGTTTCAGAATATCTACACCCTGCACATCATGATCCCAGACGCATGCAGCCCACCGAACAAAAGCACACGACACGCGGTCTTGTGGAACTCGCCGAAGATGAAAAGCCCAGCGCCAGACACAAACAGCAAGAATACCGCAAAAACCACACCTCAGCACTTCAAAAGGAGAGTTTGTAGGATTTAGGGTTTGTAGAGTTTCATCAGTGGAGCTTATAGAAGTTACAGGGTTTGGGGGCGACCTGATCCACATACACGCAATTCACGCATGCAACTTGTCAGCGCACTCTCCAAGGCGTGAGCCATCCAGAAATCTGGCGGGAGCCACGATCTGCATGACCTGAGAGAGACCGGTCTAAGAGGCCCAAGGAAGTCGTAGCCTGATCTCATGGGTATAGCTACCTAGGTTATTGTGAGTATATATATACATAATTGTATGTAAATAATATGACAGAGTTAAATAAAGTATCATATGATATAACATGATGTACTATACTTTAGAATGTTGTTGAGATAAATTTGGATTATCAGTGCGTCCGCAGTTGGGACGGAAGTCCGCTGCAGCTTCAGCATTCTTCAAGTTTCCATATGGGCAGCCCCCACCGAACTTGTTGTGTCCCTAAGCGCCCTAATGTGCTCGTTCTCGAATCTCGTCCCATCTGTCTTCACACACTCGCAAGCTATCATCTCATCTTCCTAGACCTCAAACATAAGCCGAAGACTCGAACCTTGAATTATTGGTAGGGTTCAAGGCACCGGTACACTCCCCAGGCTTAAGCCTGAACGATTGAAACCTTACAGCCTGCAGCCCCAGGGTTTAGGGTTTTGGGGTTTAGGGTTTTGGGGTTTATAGTGTTTAGGGTTTAGGTTTCAGGGTTCTAGGGTTTTAGGGTTTAGGGGTTAGGGTTTAGGATAACAGCTTAACGTCAAAAGGCCGATACCTGAAACCCTGAAACCCAAAAGCACCTCCGAGACCCGCACCACTGCCCACCGCGACCCTACACGGCCGCTTCCCCAAGCTGGCTTTCAAAGAAACGCTGCGGCAGGCATGGGCACAATCACTTGCGGCGTTTTGGGCCTGTTTCAGACTATTATCATCGGGATGGCTCGTTTTGCTTTCACAATGGCGGGACTAAGGGCTATGTTGGACTACGCAGTTTGGTTGTGCCAGGTGCATTCCGACCCACGTGACCTCTAGCAATGCTCCTGCAGTGGATGTTTTCATGTCAGTCATCAGACATGGAAGCATAGCAGACACAGGGAGCGTGCAACGTTTTTACCTCCGAAATAGACCTCGGCAGTTGCATGCCTAAGGTATGAAAGAAATCTCCCAGCAACATCATCACCGCCCCATGGCCCAAGTCCAGCGGATAAACAAGCTGAGAGTGCTGTTCCTTTGCTAGGAATCTGCAGCAACTCGTATGCGACAGGAGCCAATAACAGGAACCGGGGTAAAAATTATGAGCCACGGCAGTGATGAACAAATTGTCAGCAGCCTTCTACCTGTAGTGCGACTGCTGCCGCAGCCGCCCGTCGAAAACGACTCACATCGTCAGGCAGGTGGCCGACCGGCGGAGAGCCCTTTCCCACGAAGATGTCGTCGATCCCTTCGGCTTCGAACTGCAGCGGCGGATATCAGTCGGTTGAGGGCCAGGGTAGACAGACCTCGACAGTGCCACGTCTGAAGTTCGCAGCGCCGGGATGAAGTTGGGATCTCTTGATGCATCTTGGTCTCTTGCAATCAGCCGGCTGGGTGGAAGGCCGGGTCGCAAAGCCTAGCTACGTTGTGCTCGGACTGGTTCCGCGCATCCGTCTCGAAGGGCCCGACACTTCGGACCGGTCAGCTTACCCACCAAGCCTGAGGCGACGTTGAGGCGCTAATGCGAACGTCATGATGGTGCTATACTACCGGGTCGGAGTACTCATAAAGACGTAGTCAAATCAAGACGACATCCTCAGCCCAACAAAGCCGAAACGCGCAATCTAAGCACCGTTAGATTTTGACCCACATCTTCACTCTCAGCCCTATGGAGATGCTACTAACTAGAAATACGTCAGGCGCCGAAAGACCGGGGTTGGGAGAAGAGGTAGCTGCCTTGAAGCACTAGTAGGACGACCCTTCAGAGCCCTAAATCCTGAGCCCCAAGAGTCTCCGTAGAGAGAACCCGATGAAGAACCTTCTGGCTCCGGCGCAGGGTTTCTGGGAGTCAGGAACTCGGGTTTCGGGTTTAGGAATTCGGGGAAGGGCTTCGGTCTCTGTTTGGGCTTCAAGCTTCGGCTTTTTTGGGCTAGGAGCTCAGGCTTTTCAGGGTCAGGGTCCCGAACCTCTGGATTTGCGGAGGTTTAGGTCCTGATCACCGGAAACAACTACGGCTTTCAGGGTACCTCAAACATTGACTGGGCTGTCTTGGTGGTTGCAATTCCTGTGCCATTTTAAGAATACAACGAAAGATTTCCCGAAAACCAACGACGCCCCAAGCCCCATTAAACCGTTAACCCTAAAAAAACCCTTAAGACGTCGATACCCTAATTGAACCAGCATAGAAACAGCTAGAGAACGGATCAGGCCAATCGTATTTCGGGCCTGCAAAGGCACGTGTCCAGATCGACATTCCAACCTTCGATGCGGGAGATGTTGATCCTGCTCCTGTCGCTTAGGCCGCTTAGTTAGGGCCCTTCGGATAAGGGTATCAGGGGTTGAAGGTTTAGGAGTGTGGTCGGTTCAGCGCCGTACGGATCCCAGCAGCGCCTGGTATGGGAATTCTGGCTGTTGGGATCGGGTGGGTTTAGGGCTTTAGGCTTTAGGGAATCAGAGTCTCCAGCATTCACAGTCTTGGGATCCTTCTCATGGCTCCGGCATACCACTGTAGATGTAACACTGACATCGCTCCGCAAAGTATTCAGCCCTAAACCTTGAGCGTATAAAGGACGGATGCCCGTGGCAAGTCATCCCTTGGAGTCTTGGGAATTAAGGTTTATGGGAGTTTATAGGCATTGCGGGCTATTTAGCAAGCAATCAGAGCAGGCTTGTGGAGTGCGATTCAATTCACCCATCGTACCGCACATGTTGTAGGTCGTTATCAGCATCGGTCCACCCCAAATTCGAAGAGCCCTTCAAGCCAGTCGCAGTATGACCAGGGCTTTATACCTTTGACACAAAGCCCTGCACCTTGGAACCCGATACTGTGAACCTGAACACTGCACTATCTCCCAACAACACGAACCTTCAACCTAAACCCCCGCCATTGAAGCCTAACACATGAAAATCCTTTCAACCCAAAACCCCCAAGACTGAACGCTCACACCTTAAGCATCCCTAAACCCTAACCCCCCCAATTCTGAACACCACAACTCTGAACCCGGCACTCTCTAATCAGCTGTTCGGTGTCCTGGCGTGCTCGGGATGACCTGTTGGGCACCGGCGGTCTGGGGACGCTCCGTGGTCTGTGTGATTCCGACGGTGACCGTCTGACTCCGTCATTGGAGCCTTCTACAACCCCACAAAAATGGTGCTACATAGCATGCAACGACGAGCTGGTGGCCGTCGAAACGGCACTCTGCCTGTCTGCTATGTATGCTTCAGCCACGCCTGCCAACTTCATGTCTCTGTTAGTTTCGATGCTGCGGGCTAGAAGTAGTCCGGCACAAAGACAAAGCTTGAGCTCGCAAGTCGGTTTTGATTCTTGGCGGACGAATGTGCATTGGTGGACCGCTTGCATGCGTAGAAAACAAAGCATGACAAAGCCTAATCAGCTTAGAAGCGTTTAGAAGCTGTGCGACCATGACAACGTGCAGTGCAGAGCACTCGCTTCAAAAAGCGAGCGCTGTGTACTTACGACACACGGCCGCATACGGCGAAAAAGCGCGGAAGCCGGACACCACTGACACCTTTGGCGTCGGGGCCTCGGCCTTCTCCTGCCTCATCCACTTCCCAAGGATCCATGGGAAACGATTTCGCGCAGCAGCTGCTGCCGCTGCGGCCTCCTCCTTTTTCTTCTGCTTGAGGGCGGCGAGCCGCGACTGGCAGCGTCGCTCCTCCGCTTGCTCTGCCTGCTCCTGGCGAAGTTCAAGAAGGACTTTCTCCAAGTTACGGAGGTGCTCGCCGTACTCCGCTTCCAGCTCTTCTTCCGTCCACTCTGCATTCCCACTGGGAGAAAGCCGTGTCCAGCGGCCGAATTCCACACCTCCTCGCTCCAGGAAGCCCGTTTCCGGGATGTCTACCTTCGACATCGCCTCGTGGTCCGAGATGTGGCCCGCGGCCAGCCTGACTGCTGAGGGAAGTGGCATCAAGGACGACAACTCCAAGCCCTCGTAGGAAAGTTCTAAGTCGTCCATGATGTTGCCTTCTTCCTCCTCCTCGTCCTCCTCCCCATGGTCGCTGTCAGTGTTCATCGTGAACTTTGGCACCGTCTCGTCGTTTTCACCCGCCGCTTTCAACATCCTCCTCTCCATGGCCTGCGCCTCCGCCACGACCTTCCTTTCCAACACCTCTT
>CAJNJA010016540.1:0-11311 GCA_905231915.1 Symbiodinium necroappetens | reverse complement strand
AAAATGGATGTTGTCTTAACATGGTTAAGACCAAGCGTAGTTGGTAGGGGTGGGGGGGGGTGCCTACTACTAGTAGCAGTAGCGGCAGTGGCAGTGATAATGGCAGAGGGAAGCGGCAAGCGAGGAAGCGGCTAGAGGTAAGGGGTAAGTGGTCAGCGGTACTGTCAAACGCGGAAGTCATGCGGGGAATGGCGAAGCCCCTTCACAGAAGCAGCGCTTCCCCATCTAGACGCACCACCGAAAATACGCTCAAACCAAGCGAAAAACAGTAGCCGCATCCCACGTTGTGGATATGCTTGGGGTATGGGACGATACCTGTCTCTCTCTGCTCTTTGTATTAAGACATTACCTCCTAGCTCGATTTGGAGGCCCAGGACCACGTGGCATGATTTTGCATGGTGTCTTTTTTTTATATGGGAGCCTCCAAATAGGATTTTGTGATTCTGTGTTCGGGCCATTTTCCGCTCCTGCATGTTTATGATTAGGCTTCTCCTGTGAACCGCCATGGAGCTAGCGCACATGAAACAGTCCCTCCCCAAAAAAAGTGCTTCCTCCAAGTACTGCCGCCTGCAGATTACGCACAACGACTTTGTTAGCTGGGAGAACTGTTCAAGCGCAACCCGCGCAGACAGGTGTGGATGAAATGGCTCGTAAAACCCGTGTAGGGTAGATGGCCGATCGCGATGCTAGCAAACTCCAACTACACGCAATTCGACAACGACTTCATGGTTTGGGCTCCCCCAGGTGCTGCTGCATTTCAACACCTTCATGAAACCCGAAACTAAAACAAATCTTAACGACCTCCAGCCTTGGACCCGCAAGCATCTGACCAAAGCTTGAACCCGTGCCTGCTTCATCATCACTGCATCCTGTATATGGGTTCTGGAAGCACTCCAAGTGCGATGTGCGTGGATACCAGGTCCAAGAGGCTTCGGATGTGGAAACCACCACAAATCTGTACGGAAACCCTCGCCGGTGCAAGAACGACAAGATTACCATAGTGCTATGGAGTAAGTAAGTATCGGTTACTGTCCGAGAGGTTTGCAAAATAGAGGATGGAGTAGTGAGACACGACGGACATGTACGGGGTAGTGTTGGCAAATATTACAAACGGGATGGCTGGTGCATTCCCGACAAGTGGACTTTCGAATCTCTTTGTGCCAAGCAGCGGTCCGATAGCCGCACGGCAGCCTCAACAGCCACACGCTGAAAGTCTTGAAATATGCGTGTAGGTTCCCGAAGTCTGCGCTCACTTGCAAGGCTTGGGAATGAGGAGGAAGCGGAGACTTAGGACAAGTCAAACGGAAGACCCCGGCCTGAAGAGCTTCTGGTGTCAGGAGAACTCCATGATGAGCCTGCGCTGTTAGTTTTGCGATAATTGATGCATGGCGTGAAGTTATGTTGAGCCCATGCAATTCACCTTCCTGGAATTTCCTGGAGACCGGCCTCGTACGCAGGGCGGAGTCCCTCCAAGACCTCGATGCTCTCGGCCACCTTGGGCTCCTCCAGCACTGAGCAAAAAGCATTCCCAATGCAACACCAACACGTGGTAGACGAAACTGCGAGCTGGACAGCCGTTGAGCTTCTTCTTACAAGCCCACCTCGCAGTTCACGCGCTGGAATCGGCGTTCGAGTGCTGCATCTTTCTCGATATGTTTCGTGTACCTGCTCACGCACTGAGCATGTGCTGCCGGAACCAGCCAGGCATGGGTGCACAACTGCGCCCTGTCGTGTCCCAGCGCACTCATCTGCTGTGGTTGCCCCAATCACCTGATGTCTCACTGTGAGACTCGCGGTATCGAAAAACCTCAACCGCCAAGAGACCCTGGATCCCAATACAGCAGTTACTGAGTTACTGATGATAAGAGTCCTAGTAAGAGAATCAGTGAACAGAAAAATTATGGAAGAAGTAGTGTAAAGTCTCTTGACAAGAGAGCAGAGGCAACGGCTTGCAGCTCACCACGTGCAAGTGAGGGTTTGAGAAGGTTGGCCGCGTCCATGGAGGAGTCTGCACCTGTCTTCAGGCTTCAAAGACCTACTGGCAGAGCAGAGAGGTTGCAGTTCTCCTTACTTCCGGTATTGTGCTTCTTCATTCTTCTTAGCATTATTGCTCGTTCATGTAATGGTAAAGAACAGCTACCATGGCCACTAGAGATATTCCTGAGCATTGCTTCTTCTCTCATGGCTTTACGAGATTTTGCAGCTATTGACAGCCACCCATGCAGCGCACTTGACTTTTTTGGTGCAAGTGCCTACATTTCTCCAATGCACCAGGGTCGACCCATAGCCTGCTTTCGAACCCTCGCTGACCGAGAACTCGAAGCAACGGTAGTCCTTCACCATAAAGACTCATTACACCTACGACTCCGTGCAGTTGTGTACAAGCACTCGGTATGTGTAGTGGCACACAGCAGTCTTGCAAAGGTGCAAGCACTCGTCTATATATATATATACATATATATATACATATATAGGTGTATGTATATATATATATAGAGATATATATATAGATGTAGAAGTACAAGTATATGTATGCGCATGTAAGCATGTATATAGGTAGGTAGGTAGGTAGGTAGGTAGGTAGGTAGGTAGGTCGGTCGGTGGGTGGGTGGGTAGGTAGGTAGGTAGGTAGGTACGTAGGTACGTAGGTANNGCATGTAAGCATGTATATAGGTAGGTAGGTAGGTAGGTAGGTAGGTAGGTAGGTAGGTCGGTCGGTGGGTGGGTGGGTAGGTAGGTAGGTAGGTAGGTACGTAGGTACGTAGGTACGTAGGTACGTAGGTAGGCAGCTAGTTAGGTATGTTTATATACATGTACATATGCATATATACATACATATCTATTATGTATGTACGTATGTGTGAATGCATCATATGAAAAAATGTAAATGCATCCACATGTATGCATATGTATGCAGAAGGAAACAAGTATATAGTAAAATATATGTGTGTATATACATATATACAAAACACACCCACGCACAAAAAAAAAATCGGCCTGCAGCACCAGCTCCCACGATCTGATGGATCCTGCTAGGCGGCAGATGGCTTCTTCTAAATTGTTGCTGTCTGGGACTATCTCGCAGAGGCATGGCATGTTGACTGCGCCAGTTTGAGAATCGTGCTCGTCGATGAAGAGGCAGACGTCCCGCTCGTCACTGGTCACCTCGTTGATGACCTTTTTCAAACCTTCAGAGGGACATGCCCAGGCAGGAAGACTTCACCGGCTCGTCCTGATGCTTGGCTCCAGGCGGTCTTCAAACTCCCCACGGTACTTCGTGCCAGCCTGAGATACTACCGCACTGAAAGCCGCGGAAAGTTAGCAAGCACACACAATAGCAGAATTGCCAGCTGAGCTGAGTTCGACAAGCTGGCCCAAGTCGAGAGAGTAAACCTGCTTCCCCTTCAGGCGATTTGGCACCTTGTCGGGTCCAGTTCCTCTTTTCACCTAAGCAGATCACCCCAGTCAAAAGTCTGTCAAACGACATGCCTTGCCCTCGGCAATGCGAATGGCCAGGCCTGCCACGACTTGACGAACTGAAAGGCTGGGATGTCCCACGAGAGAGGATGTGAAGCAGACTTGCTCATGAGTAGGACTGCTCGCTTCGGCAAAAGCCGATTGAACAAGGCACCAACAGGAAACAAGAACGAAATTCTTCGGCCTTCGACCACTGCGGTCTTCCCGACGCCAGGAGGACCCACAAGGCAAGCGTTGTTCCTCGGCATTGATACTGCAAGTCTCGTCTGCTCCACAGGTGACTGAATTGCATACCATGTGAACGACTGTCACAGATTGCAACTGAGCATGGTCCAAGACAAATGCCCTTACAAAGACCCACGCTTACGCTTGCGCAGCAGGATTTGGATGATCCGATCCGTCTCCTCCTGCCGACCTGTCAGGAGCTCTGAGCGTCTCAGGTCAGACTCGCTGCTGTCGGCACGCTTCCACACTGTCAGAGAGAAGGCACAAGTGCACCCCCTCCCGCGAGTGACCGCGCCCTGGTCTCCAAGGTCGGCACGCTCCCTTTGCTTTGCTTTGCTTTGCTGGGGGTGTGAGGAGGTGGAAGTCCCACCCCTCTTTCCGCAACAAGAGACTAAGGTTGTGCTGCTGGCTTCAAGTTGTGAGCCCCTCTCTCTCTCTCTCTCTCTCTCTCTCTGTCATGGAACGAGCTGGACCTTTACACCAACGCTAGATGCTACATGCTACTACTAGCATTGGCATGATTTCTCTTGGTCTTCCAAGCTCAGAAATATGCGTTATTGAGAACTGTCGTGACAGATGCCGCCGACTCACAGTGCCTCACAGGAAATCAATTTACCCCATGCGCTTTAGGGTTCTGTGGAGGGCAGACGCTTGCGCACAGTTGTTTCTTCAAATCAAGGCATGCGCTCCGCCTTGTCGCTTGATGCTTCTGCTGTGCAGCGGTGCTGAGGAAGCTTCCGTTCATAAATCATGATTCTGGCGGTAGAGACCTTCAGATCTGTTCGGGTGATCGTTCCTTCTCACTTGGGCTCTCAAGCTTGGGAGGTATCAACCCTCAGACAATTAAGGTTCCTTGACGTCCTGTGATTCATTCTCTGTTCAATCCAGGTTAAATTCGTGCTCTCGTCGCGTCATGCGCTGCCATGTCGTACATAACTCATGACCTCCTGGGTCATTTTGCCATGATCCATGCCCTTCCTCTCTGACAGCACTCTTTCTGTGCTCGACAGAGCGAGCCAAGCGGTCATTTCGGTAGGCACCCAGCCAACCACTGGATCCAGCAAACCATCCAACGCCATTTGCCTTGACATGTGCGTGCCCATGTATTTCAGCAATAGCTGATGCATCTACTCAGCCGAGGCACGTCAGATCTGTAGCAACTTCATCCAGCGTCATGTCGGACTCGCTCGACTCATCCGCCTAGGCCGTGACAGCATTTCGCTCATCCAAATTCGGCGCCTCATCATCCGATGCTTGGCGGCTCCCCTTCCCCTTCAGTCCCCTGCCCCGACGGCGGCGAGCTGTCGCTCTGGTGCCCCAGGTGCTGACCTGAGAGCGCTCTCCACATAACATTACTCCTGAACTTGGATATCGAAAGCTTCAAAATTCAGAGGAACCTTCTCCGCTGTTGTCGAGGGACATCGGCCGGCTGCATGACTGCTGCCACAGATCTACTGCGCCCCATCTCTTCATGCCGTCCCTCCGCAGCTCAGCTCCCGGCGCCGCTTCTGAGACGGCTTCTTGTAGGGCACTTCCCGAAAGCCCAAGGCCTGAGAGCTGAGCGGTGGGCCACGGCAAAGCGGCAAATCGAAACGGCAGCGGCCTGCAAGCATCTTGGCCCCACCGCTTTCGGCCAGCCTGTCATCGCCTGGGGGGGAACCAACAACCGAATTGGCTGCAAGATCCTGATCCTTTCGTGGACTCCGCCTCTACTCTGGGACGCCAACCGAGGGCCAGAAGCAGCTGCTCGCAGCCGACTTCTGTGTTGCCAACCGAGCCTTCCTCATAGTGCGCTTGTTTTCACAATCTCTCAAGTGCTAGAAGCAAGCTCAAGCCGTGTGAATGGAACATTTAAAAGCTCGTTGAAAGGGTACGTTTCAATACCTGATCCTTCGTTGAGCCATCAGTGTTTCAGGTGTCTCAGGGACAGGGTCAACAGATGGACGAGTGCTCAGCAACGGACATTCGCTGTGTCGAAAAGCAGCCTGGCATTCTCGCTGAATGGCAGGGAACCAGATCCTGCGGACATCGAAACATCTGCCAACAGACGGCAGAGTCACAAAACTCACGCATCCATGCACTTCAATGTTATCGATCGGCCGTCTTCACAACTCCCTGGCTTCGAGCTGACAGAGAGAGGCTCGAATTTTCTTGTCACCTGATCGGATCCCGCCACCCACCACAGTTTCTAGAGTAGACAGCAGCATATCAGACATATCTCCGCTTGCTTTCACCCCCGCGCATGCGCGATGCACAGACAGGCAGCTGGTCACTGTGTTGCACTTTTTCCAAAGGACATAATTGAGTTGTGGACCTGGCAAAGCTGGCGCCTGTGCCGTTGCAAGTCTGTTGGCTATGCCAGCTCTATCGCAGTCGAGCAATAAGACCGCCAAGAACTTTCAAGGCAGCTCCAGCGTTCCGACTACAGCAAAGGCTCCACAAGAAGAGCAGCAGTCTTCGGTATTTGTCACCCAGCAAGTTGCAACCGTCAAGATGCGTCCTGGTGTGTCTGACACGGGTTTTGGGCTGGTGGCGATGAAGCGCTTCAAGGCCTCGATTCAAGCTTCACCGCCCTCTCATTGCTGCTGTATCAACGCTGAAACCCTGGCCTCGCGAGTAATGCCTTTCCGAACCTCGGTCTCAGAATTCGAACTACTGTGTTCCGAAAGACAGTCCATTGGATCTGGGATGTGGGCCAAAGCAGTCTTGGCTATAAGGTTGGCACCCTTCTGCTCCTCACAAAACTACTTGTTCTTTCTGTGTTCCCTACCTGAGGCACCTGGACGGCTTGAACTGCCCTAACTGCCTCTAGGAAATGCGAACCCGGCTGGCCACTCAGAGCCTCAGAGAAAATTCCGAAGATGATGAGTTCGGTGGAAACCACTCCGTGACCTTGGCCGAGGTGGGGCCAGGCTTGGTATCAAAATAACTGATTACATGTAAGCGAGGAATCACCACGACAAATCGACACAGCACGTGAAGTCGCCAGGAAAAACAGGAAAGCGGCTGCGTCTCAAGGCTTCCTCCTGCAAGGGCGTGGCCGCTTGTTTGGGGAGCATCTCTCAGGGCGATGAAGACCATCACCCATTGCGGAAGTATGGCCCACAGAAAAACCAAGCCTGGGCACTGTAGATCGCTGTGATGGCATCCTGCCGGAATCGATCGAAAACCTTGGACGATGCGTCAGCAGCCCTCACACCACGGGCAGATATCTTCGACTCGACACTCGACAAAGGTTCGCAGAAATGCAGCTCCGCGAACATGCAGCATCGAACGTCATGAAGTCTGCAAGGTGCCGAGCGTAAGACTGCAACGGCTGCCCTCTTGTATGCTACGGCATGCATTGGCTTCCCTTATGCAGGGCAAGACAGCTGTGATCCAAGGCTTCCCGGCATGCATGGCTTTGCCTATGACCTTCGCAGTCAAGCTGGACTCGGGGCATTAAACGATGCATCTCCTTGCTGCATGCTTCAGTCTTGCCGAGCCAGTACATGTTCATCGCGACCGTGTGCTCCCCGGTGTCACAGAACATCTATGGTTTGTTGTGCGTTGCGTCAGGCCTGTAGGCTTGGAGTCAGAGCAGAAGCCCCGACTTCCCCAAGATTTCACCGGACATCAACAGACATCAACAGCCCAACTTTGAGGCACCTCCAAACTTGTCAAGTGAGTATCTCCCGGCTGGGTCGAGGGCTCTCCGGCTCAGCCGCCGTAGTCGCTGCCTTCGCCGGCCCACCTCTACAGTCACAGGTCGGAGGAAAAGCCAAAGGATAGCATTGACTCGAATGCGTATGTGACCAAACCTGACTTGCATCTTTCCTGGGGGCATCGTGTATCCCTAAACCCCGAGCTTCTCGAGCTCGACCCTCCGGAACAACCTAGGATCTAAATCTAGTCCGTCACAGTCAATGGCGACTCGCCCATCATGAACTTTCAAACCTAGAGGACCTAGAGCCTGCAAGAAACGTAAGCCATGCCTGTAGCTGACGGTTGTAGTTGCACTGCAACTGCAGCTTCGTCCGGAATTTGCCGCCATTGAGGTGCCATTTTTGTGTCACCAGTATAACTGTCGTCGACAGTGTCATAAAAAGCCATGTTGGCCTAGTCACAGCAACACCCAGCTGCTCAAAAATGCAGGTAACTCTCACCTAGTTAGACTTCCTGCAAACCCACCAGCGAAAGCAACAGTGTCCGAGCACAACAAGCCGCCCAATATTGAAGCATGATTCGGCTTTGTCACACCGCACAGGAATTCTGCAGCCAGATTTCCGCTCTCCCGCTGCCGCGACGGGCCTTCGTCTGCTATCCAGAGCTCTTGTTGAATCCGGTTCGCCACCCCCAGGCTGCTTGTGCAATCTTCCGTTCCTTGATTATCTGATTGCTCCCGTGCTCCACCAGACCCTCCACAATGTATCCATTACGTTCAGGCGATCATGCAAGCCACGAAGCGCGATGGACCCGATAGGCTCCTTTCTCCCCAATTGCAATCACCGGGGGCTCTGCAGCCAGTCTGCCGAAGCGGCACAGCTGAGGACAAACGGTTCGACGTTCCCCTCTCGGGGCAGCAGGCAAAGTTTGCCTCGTGTACCCTTCCACTCGTGGGATCACTTCCAGGCCCAACGGCCCTTCAAGTCGGAATGGCCACCACGAGCTGCTTCCTGATTCCTGGAATGCTAGATTTGGTATGCATAAGACCTGGAAAGGGCCGGGTGACCTCCTGCTGCCTCACAGCCCAGTGTGACACACCAACATCACACAACTCTTGCGTCAAGTGCCTCAAGGCTTTGTTGTTTGCAATTTGACCCGAGAGCCTGTCCACGCTAGATGCCAACAAAACTTCCGTGCCTTTTTCTCAGACGGTGTGCTTCGTTGTTTAAAATATTCGCATCAGACGATTTGCAGGCAAGGTTCCGACTTGCATACTGTAACACAATATTGCACAGATCCTCTGAGTGTCAAGCCAAGAATGTGGAGGCACCTGAAACGGAAATCACCAACTGCGAAGCACTTCGGGTTTGGGCTTAGTACCGCTAAGAAACGACCTGGAACAATCATCCCGGACAAATCACCAAAGCTATAGAGGGGGTCTTATTGTGCTTGTTGTGGTTATGTTGCTGCTGCTGTTGCTGCTGCGCGCGGCCCTGCGACACTGTGCATTCCCCCTGCTTCCCCTGAACACAGGCTACTATACAAACAAAAACGGCTGGCACGGTCTTCGCCTTCGTCCTTTCGGGATTGTCAGGAGCTGCACCGCGAGGTGCTTATTGTGGTGGATGGCAAGCTCTCCGCTCTTTTTCCTTGTGGTGGCATGTTCGCTTGACCTTCGTGGTGCGTGCAACTTGGCGAGAGTGGCACATACCTCGTGGTGCGACGCTGCTGTCCGACACGCGGCATGCACCACGATCTTCGTTCTCGGAACCACAGCTTGGAACTGCTGCATGCGCCCTCTAGGACCAGTTCACTGCACATAAGTCACACAACCATAAAACCCATCGTGTTGACTAGCAAGACGTAGTCAACGAGAATCACTAGAATGCTTTCCACATGCTTCTACTAGAAGTTCGCATGAACACTGGGACAGGTATCGGCCTACCAGTGTTGCTGCACCGAGGTGAGTCTGCCTGCAGATGACATGCAAAAGGCAAGGGCGGGTCTGCCAAGCTATGGTTGCTGACAGATTTTTTGGATGCAAAAGGTGGACCGAGCCTGCTTCGACTTCTTCCCATGGGCATTTCACCAGCTTCACCTGCAGCCATCGCTGCAGCGGTCTCGGACTCTCCAAGTCTTCAGAGGAGGCCTCGAGCATCGCCAGGCGCTGACACCTGCAGAAGCCAGATGCTCCAGTTCTCAACTTAGAACCAACCAGAGCAGCTAGCAGTGCTTGCTGCCTTGTGGCAAGGTTTGGGGACGACGCTTATCCGTGCAGTACAAGAGGAAACCAATTTCTCATTGACGCAACTGAACAGGCTCCTCGAAATGCAACGTACTACGAGCACTAGGGTTAGGGTCAAGCGTTTGGGGTCCGAGAGCGTGTCTACCAAGAGCCTTGGCCATTTGTGATAAAGTAACCACGCTCAGAAGCTTCTGCGCGGACATGCAAATATGTATATGTCATATGTATTTGTACCTTTACTTGTATATGTATGCGTATGTGTATGTGTGTATATATATATATATACACACGCACATAGAATCCAGCACTTACTGCAAACGCATCACCACACATCTCTGTGATGGCCTCTTGCCAACCAGCCCTTCGGGTGGCTTGCAGGTGTCGGGGCACTCGGAAGCTGGAGATGGACAAGCCTTGACCTTCCAATGACAGCACGGCGCTGAGAGAAAGTAGCTGATCAGTGAGCTTGAAAGCAAAAGGATACCCTCCGACCTCTCGCCAGAATCGCAGGATCTGCCGCCTGCACGGGCATGAAGCACCCTTGTGCAGCACGAGGCATCCTGGTAAACCTTGCATCCCTGCATTCCTAAGACTTCTCTCTTACATACTCAATGACTCAAAGACATACTGGAAATCGACGTCTCGAGCGATGGCAAGCGTGCGAGCGTTTCCTCACTGGTCTTGCAGCTTCCAGAGACAAACCAAGAGTGAAAGCGCCTCCAGAGCCGCCATGGCGACGGAGCAGAGTATGAAAAACACTTTCCCTCTGGGTGAAGACTGGTTGGAGTATCACGAGTATGGTTGCAACTGGCCATGGAGGCAAGCAGCTGAGACCTTGCATGATTTGCTTGCACGAGCTCGTGGACTCCCTCAATGGATTGGCTTTTTCGTTCCATCTATGCAAATGGCTGCGCCACTCTAGCGGCATCCGGTGGCATTGGCGCTTGTAACAAGAACCCCATTCGCTGTCCCAACTCAGCTGCTGCGAATTCACCACGCACCTCCTCTTTTCCATCCTCAAATTCCATAGCGAGATGAGGCCGCTTGAAATTCCGCGATTGGTGGACCAGGTGAGTATCGAGGCATATTGTCGTGACTGTAAGATTCTCTTTGCCAATATATGTGAGTGAGTACATTGCTGTTTGGTCTCCTGAGCACGGCTGTGTGCGCAGTGTGCACACATCGGATGTTGTTTTCTTCTGTCTCGGTTCCTATGCAGACCATGACGGTTCACTCAACCCGGCTGTCTGCTGCCTCACGTCCTAAGGACACCTCACGCGCCGGTCGTGTCAAGATCTTAGACGATTCCCGGGTCTGGAGGCTCTCGGGGCAGGTACTTTCAGACTGATTCTGATGACGATGGTGATCACCGTCACCATGGTGGTATTAGCAAGTCCCAACCCTTGCGTCCGAGGCATTGGCCATGATGACGGTGGTGCTGCAGTGCTGCGGGTGGTGGCAATGATTAAGAAAATTGGGATACCTCTTATCGTCATTCCCTTGATGAAAAAATCTGATGTCCTTGCCTCCATCCCCGAAAATGGATCCGAAAAGGTCCAAGAGGAGCACTTTCAGCTCTCCTCGCGCCGAGAAGATTCAGTTTCGATTAACAGGTCTCTCCCTTTCATCGGATGGGAGCTCTGTGCTTGCGTCTGTGTTCGTGTGCGTGTGTGTGTGTGTGTATGTGTATATATATATATACATACATATGTATGCACA
>CAJNJA010016539.1:0-11312 GCA_905231915.1 Symbiodinium necroappetens | reverse complement strand
AGTCAGATGTCGTAGGTTGGCACTTAATGGCACTTAGATGGAGCGCAAGATCCAGCTTCAACTTTTGCTGCTAATTCTCGCACCTTCATCTGAAACCCCAAATCCTCAACCCTAAAACCCCCTAAGCCCTGAATCCCTAAAGCCTCCACCCTAAACCGCCTGGTCCAAGCTTCGAAGGACACACCCAGTTCTTAGGCCCCTGGTCAAGTTTTGGGCTTTAGGGTGTACTGTAGGATTTTCAGGCTGATTATTGACTACAGGCATTAGTGATGGCTAGAGGGTTTAGGGTTCACTGTAGAGTTACACTACGACACTACGAGAATTTCTTACATTTCCTTGTGACTATTAAGAACCTAGAATGTATTACCCTGTTTTGGGGGGGATAAGCGATGTCACGGCTAGAGTTAGGATCCTATAATAAGGAACGAAATGAACAAACATCTGACATTTGAGAGACTAGGCAGGGTTGAGAATAGTTTGGGGTTTACGGGAGTTCGGGTCGAGCTGGTGGATTGCGATGGTGGGCTTTAGGGGTTTTGTCGGTTTCGTGCCTAGGGCTCAGCTGCAACTGGAGGATCAAGGTCTACGGTTTTGGGATTTGGGATTTCAGGGTTGATGAGGGTTTACGTGGGCCTCGTCTGTCAGACGGTTGGAGGAGGTTTCGGTCTAATGTAGACGGTCCGGGGCTTTTCCCTTCCGAGCTAAAAGTGGGGCTTGGAGTTCGAGGCTGGGCGTTGTCCATGAAACATTTCGTGGACTCCTGGCCGGTATACCAACCCAACAGAGACCCCACTGTAGTTATGCGGGCCATCCAGGACTTCGCCGGCAGCCTGAGTCACCGAGCGCGATGCAAAGGCATCGCCCTCGGCTTGCCCTAGGAATTCGAGCTTCGTTCCTGCTTGTGTGAATTGTCCCCATGCTCCTACTTCTGGAACTTCGCATAAGGAGGACTCTATTTAAGGAGTTTGGCTTGGGTTGTGCTTTAATACGACAGTTTCAAGGTGAGATTGATGCTAGAAGATCACCAGGTGGGGCCCTTGTAGGCTGCGTTTAGGGTTTAGCTCCACATGGGACTTATGAAAGCTTGATCAAGAGCCACAACGCCTTCGAGGGTAGAACCTGAAGCCGGACCCATGTTTCGGAAGGAGTCGCTGAGTTGCGTCGTTCGTGAAACAGAGCCGCATGCTCGGGGATCAAGCCATGGTTCTGCTTGATAGGTTGTCTGGCAAAACCCATGTAGACATTGAAGAACTACTCGCGAAGCCTGCATACGAAACTGCACGCTTACATCGTCCAACTCAGTGTTTAAGCCGCATATAAGTCCTAGACATTTCGCAAGCCCCCCAGCCGGTCCGATCCCTGTCTCACCTACCCCAACATTTGCTTTAATCGCACGCCAAGCCTCACCCGCCACATTCCGCCCAGAGGTTGCGCCCTCGCCTCAAGTTCAAGCGAAATGGATCAGCGGCTCAACAAAAGTACCGGCGTGTTCTGCATGTTCTGCGCTTGTGCGTAATTGCGGAAGAGACTTGATCTTGCAGAGAGTCGGTACTCTGTCGTGCTCCTTGAGTACCTGAATATAGAGGTGCCTTGGGGCAGCCCTGGCACTGGCACCGTTTTGTGTGGAGTTGTGAATCTATATGATCCCAACTACCAAAGAGAAGTAATTATTCCTGACAACATGGAAAGGACATCACCCTCACCCCCTCCAAAACAACAGCACATTTATACACGCATGACATGCACATACATACATACATACATACATACACACACATGCACATATGCACACATACACACATACACACGCACACATACATACATACATACATACATACATACATACGTACGTACGTACGTACGTACGTACGTACGTACATACATACATACATACCTTCATACATACTACATACATACATACATACATGCATACATGCATACATACATACATACACATACATGCACATGGCACATATGCACACATACACACATACACACACAGACACATACACACACATACGCACATACACACATACACGCACACATACACACGCACACATACATACATACATACATACATACATACATACATACACACACACACATATGCACATATGCACACATACACATACACACACACATACACACATTCACATACACAGGCACACATACACACGGACACACACACACACATACACGCACACATACACACATACACACATACACACATACAGACATACATACATACATACCTACATACATACATACATACATACATACATACGTACGTACGTATATACATATACATATAAATACACATAATAATTTCATACATGCATACATACATGCATACATACATGCATACATACATACATACATACATACATGCGTACATACGTGCACGCATACATACACGCATGCACATGAATATAAACAAATAAGTACACATACCTACATGCATGCATGCATGCACACATACACACATGCATGCATACATGCATACATACATTCATTCACTCCATACATACATACATACATACATACAGTGCATCCATCCATCCACCGTACGTACGTACGTAGGTACGTAGCTAGGTAGGTAGGTAGGTAGGTAGGTAGGTAGGTAGGTAGGTACGTAGGTATGTGTGTATGTATATAGGCTCCATTGCAGTGCCTTTTTTGATTAACCGATTGCAATATATTGTAGGATCCTAACCCAAAAATAACCGAAACAAGAGGCTTCAGTGGGGACTATAGGTAGAAATATGTCAAAGCCCCATGGCAAGGGTAGTGTCACATCGGAATGCTGTCAATAATGATTGCCGCCGCCGCACCACTCTGCCACGTGGCTCTGAGACATTTTTGGTCGGGGACGTGGTGTGCGGGTGCCACGCTCGGCGTTTGTAATCACGGCCGCTCCCCGAGCCTGCATTCGCCGATCTGCTAATGTTGGCGATTAGGACGACGATGATTCCGACTTTGACGGTGAAGCTGAGGATGATGATGGTAATGATTATCACGGCTGTTAACTTAAAGACGATGGTGATGCCGGATTCGATAGCGATGATGGTAGCTCTACAGACTCTACAGGATCTACTGTTCACCCAGGCGCTCTTCAGCATTTGCGGCCTTCTGCCAGGAAGTATGGGTGACAGCCGGGACCTCGGTGTTGTCGGTTTCGGGCGACATTGACCGCAATGCACGCTTCAATCTGCCCTCCAAATCCCGAGGCCAGTCCAAGCAATGGTTGTATGACCAGGCCAGCTGCAAGTAGCTCTATTTGGCTCAACATGGATTCCCAGAGCTTGGTAGCTACATGACGAGGGTGAGGTTCCCACTACCTCGAAAGCATCTACTGAGAATCTATTGGAAGCGTAGTTTTCACAAATCCGCACATAGTTGAGAAGCAGATCTCAGCGCCAGAGGGAGAAGCTCTTCAAGGATTGTTGACTGCTGTCAGAAGCCACGATACACGTCTTATGGAAGTCTTATGGATGACAATGAACTATAGTGAACATTTGTGATTAAGAAGAGATGGATTAGTGGCAGTAGCAGTAGAAGCACATCGCAGGGCTAAACAGCTTGTGGATAAGCAAAGATCCCTCATGGTCCAGCTGTTTGGGCCTAATCGCGAAGAATTTTGAAGGATCTTTCCCTCAGCAAGAGAGGTCGTGCTGATTCCGGAGCATGTATGGGGTTTGGTGTTCTTCTTCATGCCTCCACAGCCGTGACCCAGCTGTCGATATTAGCTTTTAAAGCCCTGCGAGGATGAGTTCACACGAAACGGCTACGGACGCCCCAACACTGGTGACCTCGTTGTGGGCTGCTCTCCCTGCCTGGGCCCTGGGCCATCAAGCTTTACACCTGACCTGTAAGTCCGTCGGTTCCTTTGATGTAAGTCTGTCGGTTCTTTCGATTGCTGCTATTAGTATTCGTGATCAGCATCGACTGTGCGGATTGCTGTTGTTGTTTGATGCAGTTGCGCAGAACTGTAGACAGGTTGGCTCCAACCACTTGGCCATAATGTCAAGATGTTCGGCCTCAAAATTCGCGCTACATCACTGCCAATGACGGTATGCGAAGCCGAGGAAGTGTCGGCAATCGCAGACATGCCTTGCCAAGACACCACACTTTAGCGAGACCGCTTGTCCTTCGTGCAGCACGATACTTTACTTTTTCTTCCATCTCGGCTGCTGAATTGCAGCGTGTCAAGAGGCGGCAACTGTTGTTCCACAGCTGAGTTGGACGATGATGCTGCTCCGAGACGAACAGACAAGTTAGGAAGATCGTGCAATTCCGCGCTGTGTTCCTGCAGTCAGAAGACGGACAGAAACAAAAAACAACGGGCATGCTGCCAAAACCAGAAGTGTGCTCAGCCATACGCCAATCGGGGGGGGGGGGGCCAGCGAGAGAGCAATCCTGTGATGCAGTGAAAAGCGTATAGTGGACAACAGCCTTGAAACCCTCAGCCCGTCGCAAGCTTCTGTTTTGAGCTATACAGTGCGCGCCGACATGATGATGATGATGATGTTGATGATGGTGAGGGTGGTGGCCATGATGAACAGCAAAGGCTGAACTTGGGTTATGGTGTGAATTATTTACTGAGATCACCTCAAAAAGACAGTCCTTGACTTCGCTCGGTTTCTGATTGGACGTGCCGCCTCCGTAACCATGTGGTGATCGACAGCGCGCTCCATGCTCAAAGCCGCCCTGTATCACCAGACTCCTGAAAAATAGTAAATTGCCTCGCCAAAGCAGTGCCTGCTTAGAGAACGATGCGCTAACGATTGAGCACTTGGGCAAGGAACTCGCTCGTGGTCTGTTGATGGAACATGCCGATAGGGGCAGCAAAAAACTGGACCGCCACCTTCCAAGGCGAAGCTGAGCATTTTTGTCTTGGACGAAGGAAAATTGCCATTGTCTCGCTGTGGTGTCGACGACGCGCAGCGGAGCTGGTGAACCCGGTCAAAGCAATGGGAAGGATCGTAGAGAAAGCAGTTTGTTTGTGTACATGCAGTGTTGCTTCGTCTGAGGGAGCGACGACTCCATCGACGACACGACTCCCATGTGGCGACCCTGCAGTGACACCGACACGGCCGGAATAGGGCAGTGGGGCTGACTAGGATCCTGAGCCCTCTCCGGGCCCAAATGGTGCAAAGTGGGTGTCCATTATCCAAGAGTTTCTAGGTATGGTTTGTGTAAGTATCCCTTATAAGCAAGCACCCAGATACCCCCTGAATGTTGTAGCCCTGCACATCTGTCTGTCTTGCACCTAGACTGTGGCTCATCAGCCCAAGGAGTTTCGAAGCCCAGGGCCACACTGGGCTCTCATCATGCACCGGTCTCGTGTTTCCGACGCCGTGTGGATCTGCTCCGCAGGTATAGAGAAGCCCAGATAGCATGAATCCTGATGGCTGCGCATGTTCACGGTATCCGGACCAGAAAGCAAGAGCTAGGCTAGGCGAGCTTGGCTCAGAACTTCCATTTGCAGAGCTTGATGTGTAAGTTTCTCAGCAGTAGTGGCCCTCAGCAGAAGAGGCACTTCTAATAAGGACCTTATAACTTATAGTAGTAGGATCCCACATATATGGACTACACTGGGATATTCCCCTTAAAGGAAGGGCTATGGAAAGTTTGGGCTCCTCTGAGGCTTTGAGTTTACGTAAGGAGGATGGCAGCCCTGGGTCGCTCATGGCCTTCACCTTTGCCCGGGCCCAGAGGCTTCGGTCCAGGCCGGGGCTCATCTGTCTGGTTCTTAGTAGGGAATGGGGGAATGGATCCCTATGATAGTCCGAAGGTCCCCTATAGTAGTCCCAATAACCCATTCCCCCATTCCCTACTAAGAACCAGACAGTCATGGACGCAGGGACTGTTAGGGGTTTCAGGTGGTTTAGGGTGGGAGGGGTTGGGGTAACTTGTGGGACATTCGGGCTTCGAGTTGAAATCAGCTTTATAGCATGGAGCGGTGCTATGATGTGCTTTGTTTTTGGTCGGCGGTTTTCCTTCATAATCAGACCAGTCACCGCATTGATCGCAGCCTTCCCATGAGGAAAATATGCCAATCTACAAGCATACAAGGATGTTTCACTCGGAATCGATGCATCTAGTGAGGGAAGCGAACAGGCGTATGAATCAAGCTTTGCGTCCATGGGGTTGGACTTGAGAGGGTCTTCCACCCTGTCGAGGTTTGAGCCTTGATTCAGGTAATCTAGTATCTACTGAAGCACCCCAACTTAACCCGTAAGGGATCTGAACATGGTCCCTGATGATGCGCATCTCCTCGTCCCCAGCCCTTAAGCCTGAAATCGGAAAGGTGCCCGCATGGAGATGATAATGGGGACGTAAAAGCTCAGGCCATTCCTGGGCCTCCTCTTCCTCCTCTTCTTCCTGCAACTATTTCCACTAGCACCACTATACCATTATACCACGACCACCATATTACCACTATTATACCGGGGACGGCGACGACGACTACTGCCTTTTGCAGAGCAACTCCCATTCTTAATCATTCTTAGTGGATCCGAAGGACGCTGGGATGCCGGACCTGGGTGGAACCTGCTCCTCGGATGCATCGGTAGCAGAGAGGTCTAGGGTTTAGAGTCTAGAGTGGCATCACGGAAAGGCTTCTGTAGTCAGTAGTTTCCTTTAAGAAAGGAAGATCGTGGCAGTGGCAGCAGCTTGGCAGTAGTACGGAGGATTAGTACGGCAGAATGATAGACACAACACTAAGGGTCGTAGTCGTAGCCGGTGTTCGAAAGAGTCGTAATAGCAACAATGGCGGCAGTAGCAAGACTCCAAGGGAAGAGTTGCTGTTCGGCTCATGGAGGCAATTGATCTGAGACAGCGTGCAGTACACCGCAGTTAGTGTGCGCACAGGAGCATGCACACACATTGATGTTTGCAGCAAGCAGTAGACTTCCGCAGAAGTAGCTGTGGCTCCCCAAAGCCCAGACAACACTGAGCCTACAAGCGCTAGAGGGTTGGGGACGGTGAGCTGTTGGAGCCAGGCGAGAAGCACGAGAGAGCCCCTTTGCCAGGGCACCGCTGTCGCAAAAAGGCCTGGAGGGTGGGTTTAGGGTTGAGGTTTCTGGTTTGTTTCTGGAGTTGCCGGGACGTCTGCATGTAAGCTGTGTGCCGTACAAGCCGGCTTTTGCTGCCTTCAGCCGTAAACCCAGAGGGTATACAGTAAAACCCAAGCGGTGGTGAGGTTCAAGCGGGACGGAACACAAGCCGGAACTTTGGGCCCTGCATGGTTTGGAGGGTTTATAGGGGCTAAGCGTGCGGCTTCAGGAGAAAGGAACCGTCTGGGCAGGCGCACAGGATAGCCGCCGGGATGCATGTGCATCCGAGCGCGGAACCCAGTAATAGTAATCTCAGTCACGGAGGAACATTGGGAGAGGAGAATCGTTTGTCTACGTGATCTTGCCGTTGTCGGTCTTTGTAATCTGCCCCAAGATAGGCACGATTTTCTGATGCTTCATGACTGCTTCATGTAGTTTTACGGATAGCCCCCCGAGCAGGATCATATGAAGCTAGTTTGCAGAGTATGCTGGCACATGCCTCGGCTGGCTGTTGCAAGTGCCATGTTCACGGTTGCGAAGACGCTTGCCTGCCGTCATGCAGCTTAACTCTGGATCCTTGGAGTCACCGAAGTGAGCAAGCTGTTTGTTCCCTATATATATATATATAAATAATATACATATCTATATGTATGTATGTGTATATGTATGTATGTATGTATGTATGTATGTATGTATGTGTCTATATGTACACATCTATATAATAGTCTATATATGTATAACATACATACATACATACATACATACATACATACACATTCATGTATATACACAGACATACATAGTTCATACATGCATATATGCATAACTGTATTTATATGTATATATGTAGGTATTTAGGTATATAGGTATATGTATATGTCTCTGTGTGTGTGGCTCCGACTTAATCTCTTGCGCAAGCCACATCGACTCAGGTTGAGGAAGCCCTCCAACGACTTCACACGAGCCTTTTGGCAGCGGAATCTGTGATTGTCTTCCTGTTGATTAGAAGGGGTCCCTGTCGAAGCCTTCCCGGGCTTTGGCTTTGGAGTTTTTGACATTTGGGGGTTTGGAGGAGCCGTGTTTGCAAGGGCCCCTCGCATTGCGGCGTTGCGGCTCCTGTGACTTTTATAACTCTGCAAGTAAAAAGCGTTAAGCCCGACCGCCCAAGCTTTTGGACGGGACCGTCCCGGTTGCCGCAGCAGGCCTACACGATGCCATAAGGAGCTGTAGCTGTAGGGTCCTTGGTTGGTTGCGTGCGGTCTGGCTGCTCGTGCCGAGGAAGCTGCGGAGAAGAGCGTGCACGCAGGAGGCCTTCTATGGGGGATCGTTTTGTTTGCATGCCGAGCCCATGATTACACTTTAGGAGCTTTTTAGCAAGGACAGTAGTAACTGCTAAACCTCACGTAATTCAAGAAAAGCTCCGAGTCGGATGCGAGCCAGTTGAGGAAGAGCTTGCACGATCATGAACAATAATATCGGTGATATTACCGTGAAGATTACTTCAAGTGTGAGTGCTCGCCGCGATTCTCCCCTTCAGCATGACATCTCAACCTTTAGCCTTCGCACTGCGTTTAGCTGGACAGCTCCCGGAGCCTCAAGGGCCCCATCCGAACAGAGATTTTCCACGGCTGGACGAAGCTTTTTTTGCGAGCGAGTCGGTGACTCGATTTTGCTTTTTGGAGTCCCCTCCCTTGAGGGCTGCTGCTTTGGCGAATGTGCCTGTGAAGGATAAAGCCTGTATCATCAGAAGCGGAAGTCAATTAAGTGCTATAAGAGCAGCTACCAGGACAGCTTATAATCCAATCCTTGTTACTGGCCCGAAAGCTACCCGGAATTAAGCGACATTGATGATCCGCAGAATTAGGATGCGAACCGACCTGACCTGGGCTAAGTTTCCCTTTGCCGAATTATTATATGCAATCTCCAGTAAATAGCTGTCCCTATAGTCCGTTCATGAAGCAGCAGCCGCACCAGCCGCAGCATTCTTTTGCGCATAGGATCTGAAAAACCAATGGCTCTGCAGGAATCGCGGGTGGCGAGCTGTCGCAACTCCGGATGGAGAGGCTCGGGTTCAGAATCGGTTCGGTCTCTCTTCCAACATTAAATCTTGCGTTGCTGTTGCGAGGATCAAAAGCAGGTAGCCCAAAAAGACAGAAACTTAGGCCCCTAAACCCTCAACCCTAAACCCTAAACCCTGAATGGCCGCGGGTTTGTGTGCCTGCGTGCGTCTGTGCAGGTTTTGGGCCTCTCCTACCAAAGCACCTTGGCCTCTGATGCGACTTTGGGTGTAGAAGGCCCAGGGAAAGAGGAGGTGTAGTCTACAGGGGATTTAGGGGATTTATGCACTCCGGTCGGGTACGAGCCAGACTCCAGACAAGAAGTTTGTGTGTCAGATTTGCAGCAAAGTCGCGCTAGCTGTCCCATGTCTCTGTCGCTCTCTCTCTCTCTCTCTCTACCCTCTTGTCTCTTGAACAAGAACACATGTTTTAACAATTAAGTCGCATGGATATGTCTATAAAATATGGAAGGTAGCAGTTCATGCTCGATAGGCCTCGCCCAACGCGAAACCGGACATTCAGGATACAGGCCTGAAGTTTCAGAGTCTATTTTCATTCGTTCTTGTCGCGGCTCTTGCAAAGACTCCGCGAAAGCACATGTGCGCCAAGGATGCAGGCGAGGCCGAGTGTCAAGGCTTCGCCAGATCGCGAGAAGTCTATGGTTTATATGGATCCTATCATCTAGGGTACCATATTAGGGTTTTTGTTTTAGGGTGTAAGATGCAACAATGAGGGGATCGGGTTGGGCACACCCCGAGTCCAAACACCCTGAAGGGTTTGGGAGTTTGGGCTTGGCTGGACAGAGATTTTGGAGTATTTCCTAAGCTGCTGTTGGGGTATCGGTAGATGCAGTGCCCTTTCTCCCTCGATCTGGTTTTCTGCTCCTGGGCCCCACCAAGGTTCGCCGAGGGCATCGGGTCTTTCGAGTTTTGAGTTAAGGGTCTTATCGACTGGGAGTTCCCAATGCAGCTCCATGTAAACTTCGCCCTTGAGATCAAACCCCGCAGCGCAGAGGATCAGGCCTTATCTCCCTTCAATCAAGGGGCCCGGTTTTGGGCTTCGGGCTGAAGGAGTGTGTGGGGGCGGCTGTGGCTGTGTGTGTTGTCTGTGCATCCGAAAAGGCCGACGACCTCTCCCGGGGTCAGGAACCCAAGCAAAGAGGAACGTAAGATTGCCAGAGATCTTGAGAGTCGCAAGCTTCCCTTTGTTGCCGTTATCATAGAACTATGAAGTCCAAGCTTTAAGCCCATCCATGTACCACTTTAGATTGTGATGATGCTGTAGAGACTGTATCATGGAAGTCTAAGAGTGGCCGCTTGCTGAGACTGTAAGGGCTCGGGACTTCAGCTGCAAGTTCGCAGGTCTTCGTGCCGGGGCACTGGACGATGAGCCGGGTGCCTAGTCCTAGCCTTTGAGGGTTAGTGGGGCTTGACAGGGCTTGACAGTGATGCTTCTGCTTTTTCTGAGTAGTCAGGTTTAGGCAGATGGCATGCTGCATATTCTTCTGGCCCATGTCTCTACTCACCTGGTCTTCTTCGCAAGATTCTCGGGCTCAAAATTGGCCCAGCATTATTAGCCAAGAGGTGCGATTCGCCGCAATGACGGAACAAGCCGAAGTGTCAAATGTTAACCGAGACCGGCAGTTCGAGATTGTGCGAGACGGCGAATTTGCAGAGGCCAAGAAGGTATTGTCAACAGCAGACATGACCTGGCGACATTCGGCTCTGCGGCAAAACTTTCTGTTTTTTATCGCGGCACGACGGCGTAGAGGTTCTGAACTCTTGGCCAAACAATGCGTGGCCATGGGTGTGGATTTGGAGGAGGAGGATGTCCACGGACAGACACCTCTCTTCTGGGCCGCAGCGCGCGGCAACATGGCGGTTGTGAAATTTCTGCTTAATCTTGGCTTTGAGATTAACTACAGAGATAATGCCAGGAAGACGGCTCTGTTTTTCGCAATCGAGAAGGCTCACCTGGAAGTGGCCGACTACCTCATCGAACGTGGTGCCTCGATTGGGGTTCGGTCAAAAAGCAATGTGACGCCAATCTTTATGCTTAAAGCATTGGGTCGCAAGCCGCCTGAAAGAAAGCGCAAGCTGACTTCGCCAACCCCGAGTTGCATATGTCCTGGCGCCGCGGCACGGAGCCGTTTCGCCCAGTGGGAATGGAAATACGACGAGAACGAGCCGCAGATAGA
>CAJNJA010016538.1:0-11048 GCA_905231915.1 Symbiodinium necroappetens | reverse complement strand
GAATGGGGGGTGAAATCAAGATTAAAAACGCAGGATGTATGGATTTACTTGGGGTACTGTCTCTGATTTGCATGCTCTTTGCGTCTACGACAGACTGGGTCGAGCATGAGGATCTGACTAGAGTGTTTGCATGCGCTCCTGATGTGGTTTCGCAACATGAATGTTTAGTGATTCTATTTTCTATAGGGCCCCCCCCAATTCAATTACATGTATAGCGCCCTCAAACCCTCAGGCGCAACGTCCTTGCAACAAGCTGCAAGAGAATGCATCCCGCCATGAACCCACAAAATCCCTCACACCCTAAAGCCCAAAGGAGCTCCAAACTCTAAGGATTCATCCTGAAATGTCAGGTGCTTCCTCGTCTTTCTTTAAGCATGAGGGTCAGCCAGGAGTCCGGGCTTCATCTGCCGCTGGTGCTCCACGAGGGCCTCAGCGCTGCCGCCCGAAGCCTGGCCCAGTCGCAGCGCGTGCGGGAGCGGGAGGCTGGGTTTAGGGTCGAGATGTAGGTCCAGTGTTGCATCAGTTTTCTGCGACGTTGGGGCATAGGGGACAACAACAGGTTGCCAAGACTTTACTTGCGCTGGTTTGGGCTGCCTCTCATGAGCCGAATTCGCCCATGGAGCACTTTCAGCGTGCATATAGGACCCCCAAAGCCTGAATCCTAACCCTTTAAGCCCTTTCAGCCCTCAAAAGCATCATTAAGCGTATCCCCTGTGTATCCTTCACCTTAGGATGCTGAGCATCCGAACTCTCCTCGCCAGGGGAAACTGAAGCCAGATCGCCTCCGCTTGCGCACCAGCGAGGTGTCTTGCCAGCATTGCGGGACTTGTCTTGCCGTTTAGGCCCAGATCCCTGGACCCGAGGGTTTGGTGTCGGGTTCGGGACAATATAGTGTAAGTTAGCTTGCGGGGGAGTGCATGACAAATGTTGAGCCTACTGAAACGTTAGCCCTGCACCCTGCAGTCATACAGCCCTAAACCTCGAAACGATACGAGTTGATGTTTGTGGTTACTGGCGTTGTGGAGTAACCCCTTTTTTGGTTTGGTTTAGGGTAGATAGGTAGGACTTGTTGGGAGCCGTGCTGTCGGGCATTTTTGGCTTGTACGCAATCCTGCCTGGATGCCAACAGTCTAGCGCTAACCGCGGAATACAACTTTCGCTTCTGCGGGTGGTTCTGCCATGTTTAATATTTACATGGGATCTTGCAGGCCAGGCCCAAAGGCAGTAGCTAACTTGGCTCCTATGGCTAGCACTTATGCATACTTCCGGGGAGCCGAAGACTTCGTAGTTAAGGAGTATATGAATATGTCTTCGGCTGTGGAGTGTTTCCTTTAATGGTTCAAGGTAAGAAGGCTGTAATGGCGATGCCCCATAAATACCCATCTATTGTGCGGGCCAAGCCCAAGGACCATCCCAGGATCCCAAGACCAGCCACCGAGCATCATCAATTACGATAAAAAAAACCTGGAATCCGCTTTGAAGGTGCAGGAAGTCCTGGGGCGGATGCCCTTACCACCAGGCCGACTGGGAGGTTTCTAATGATGATGGGCTAGAGGTTTAAGGGTGTTTTGTAAAGCTTGTGTTGCAGGGTTCTGTAAGTGTGCTGAAAGGAGAGTGAGGACTAGGGCGTGGTTTGGGCCTAGGGTCTTGGGTTTAGCCTGT
This sequence comes from Symbiodinium necroappetens, assembly GCA_905231915.1. Lineage (NCBI taxonomy): Eukaryota > Dinophyceae > Suessiales > Symbiodiniaceae > Symbiodinium > Symbiodinium necroappetens. The sequence goes on along the minus strand of CAJNJA010016538.1, from coordinate 9,386 downwards.
TGGGTTGCGGGTTTTGGGGTTTGGGGTTTGGGGTTCAGAGTTGGCGGGGATGAAAGTCAGGGGTTTCAGTTGAAATCTCCGAGTACGGCCAGATTTCGTCTACAACTTGGGATATAGCGCACTTCCATTGCAATAGGACCTGTGCGGACAGTAACCCTGCATCAGACCAAACAACCCCAAATCACTGCTGAAGCCGCCCGGCCTTGCACGTTTGCTGGGCAACCTGCCTTGAAGCAACCAAGGTAAGCACAGGACACATGTCTCGGACGGAAATAGCAGCCTCGCTTGATTGCGGCAAGAAACCCGAACCAGTCGCACCCCTGGACCCAAACTCTTCAGCTGCCAGCGCCAACCCTCAAAGCCTTAGCCCTGAACCCCCAATCTCTGCCGCATTGAACCCTAAACTCATACATTCCCTGAGCGACCTTTTTCCAAACCCCTTCAATGAAGGCTTTTCGGCCGCCCAGCTCTTCTTCCGATCGACTGAACTGCCGCGGCTCTTCGGCCTCACCTCCTCAACGGGTGCGAAGGCTCACCGAATCGGCAGCTTTGGCATAGGAGCTGTTTGCGTACATCAAGTGGTCCTTATTCAGAGTTTTAGATTACAGCTTGAATCCTTTCCCGGCTTTGCAAGGGATGTATGGGCCTTTAGGGTTTACCAGGTGAGGGCTGGAAGTTCAGGAGTTGGAGGTTTTGGGTTTTTCAGGTTTAGGGATTGCGCGGATTTAGGGCTGGATTCGGAGGTTATCCAGCACCTGTAACAGAATACCCTTTAACCAAGGAGTATTCAGGAAATATCATAGAGAGTTGAGAGTTAAATGATGTTAAATTATTTAGACCACATTCCCTGGTCAAGGGGTTTTGGGCTCTGTCTGTGGGCCCAAATGCCTCTATGTTGCTCTTCACGGACAGCATCTTGCATTGTCCATGACCGGGACACACCATGCAGCTCAATTCAGTTTTGCTCATGCGGGCTGGATGGTCCATCAGAGGTGCTCAAAACTTAGGCCCCGGAGCAGGGTTCCCGGCCCGCTCTATAGCCCACTGGGCTTCCAATGCAGGGTCGTAGGGTCGTATGTTTGCGTTTTCCTAGCTATTGTTTGAGTGTTTGGGGACCTTTGGGAGAATTCAGGGGTGGTGTTCAGCGGAGGAAATTTGGAGACGGGCATTCTTGTGTGAAGGCCTCTGGCAGACTGACGCGTTCGAGTTTGGGAAGGTGTTTCGGGCTTCGGAAAGACATTGGGTTTATGTTAAGCAACTTCTGGGCTAGGACTCCCACACCTTGCTGCAGGGGACTCCCATGGGCGGCGGTGCACGAACTGACGACAAGGCGAGATGTAGATTGAATGACGAGAAATCTTGTAAGACGTGAGTCCTACATCCCCGTGCCAGAACAAGTCACGCCAGTTTCTTTTCGTTTCCTGACTGTCGATTTTGGAGGTAGGGGCATGTGATCCCTCGAGCTAAGGTTCCGCTCAGGGCCCCATATTTGAGACGGTTGCTCGGTCCTCACAAAAGTCCAAGTACCAAATCATCATATACTGCTCGGAGTGCTATCTCACAAGTTCTTGCTATTATCCTCAATCCAAGAGCCCGATTGCTGGGCATTGACCCTGAGGGCAAGAAGTAGTTCTAGTATAGAGCTTTGAGTCTAGAGTCTATAAGCACCCTAAGGGCTTTTAATGTCTGCAGTACTCATGGCCAAGTGGTGGGTTCCTAGCAAGATGAGACTTCTTCTCGTTTTGCCTACAGGCATGGTGATACCTTTCGCGACATGCAGCCCAAACCTTTGCGCCGTTAACCCTGAATTTACATCCCGTGCCCATGTGCTTCTAGTGGAGAGCACGGATAGGTTTAGCACTTTCAGGTGTTGCTGCTTGGTGTTTTGTTGATGGTTTTTTGAAAGTGTTTGTTGAATCGAGTCGTGTACAACAGGGCCCGCAAGCCTCAAGGCTAAAGGCGAAGCGTCCAGCAAGTCCTGTTCTAAGCGACACCTGCTTGGCAGAGGGCGCTTGCTGGTCCAAATTATAGAAAGCGGATTGCGTGTGACGTTGAGGGTTTTATGGAATGAGAGTTTAGGGAGCAATTCCAACGACTCCTCAGCCCTCAACCCCTCAACCCGGCTGCGGCGTCTCGAAGCACCGAAGCCGTAAAGAGCTGAACTCCGGTCATGGATCTCTCCTGCGACCTATCATCGTAGCCCCACAGTTCCCGTTCCTTTTTCAATAGATGGGGTTCCTAAGCCGTTCTTCCCTATAGTATTAAAGCATGTTTTCGAACTCTAAGCTGAAAAGGCGTAATTCCAGCTACGGAGTTTCTCTGCCCCCATTTACAGGAACCCTATAATTCAACTGTCGTAAACTAGAAACATGGAGCCTGTCTTCCGCTGCTTCTTTCGCTGAGAGTGATCCTTTCACCGGGAGGATCAGGCTGCCGACATCCTGGCGCGTGAAGCTGTGGGCTTCTGGGCTGCCCGCCAGTCCCAGGCACCCGGGGTTCTGAAACCTTCAGACTTGTATAATACATAGGTTCTGGGAGTGCTGGTGACTATCACATGTGTGATATATAGGGGGACTATGCGTGGATAGTGTGCGATCCAGACACTAGGATTTCAGAGGTTTGAGGGTTTGGGTTTCATGTGATTTTATGTAGGCTTTGAGTTACCCACTGGTTTCAACTGAGGGCTTAAGGGCTTAGAGTACTCCGCTGTGAGGGGTCGGTTGCAACTGTAGGTGTGAACTACTTTCCACAAATAGCAACAGTTGCTCGGAGCCACAATAGTGAATATCAAAGAGGGTGGCTCTACCTTTGACATGCCTTGCAGCTTTGTCTGTGTCTGTTGCAGTAAATTATGGCAATTATGGTCGTTGTCACTTCCTTTCAAGATCCCCGCAAGATTGGCTGAAGTTTCATCCCTTCATTATGGGTTGCTCTAGTTACTCCAGTTTGCCCGCCTTTGTCAGAACTTGTCCAATAAGCCACCACAATGCCAGTGACTACCATACCAAAACACAACGCCTCGAAAACAAATAAAACACGCACACCTACAAAGCACCAAAGTCGGTCCATAAAACAAGACACGCATTGGGTTTGTCAGGACTTATCCTGGTCCGGGGCTTCCCTCTGTGGCATCGGTGCAGCCCTGGACTACACGGCCCGGGTAAGTGCTAGGACGGGCAAGAGGTGTGTCTAACAGGTTCAGTTTTCCATGCAGGTTGTCGGGTGTTTTAGGTTGCTGCGGGCTCTTACGAGGACCGGATTCGTGCTGGACAGGGCTGCATGTGGTTGAAAAGTTTCCACAGTTTGGCAGTGGATTTGAAATAGAGCTTTATACGGGATTCACATGGGCTGTAGTTGCAGGCCAAAAGGACCACATCAACATGCCGTTATACTGGGCTTCAGCGCTGAGAATTCAGCATGTAGGCTTGTCTGGAGTGCTGGTCTCAACCCCAAAAAGAATTACACAATGCCAGTGCAATGCCCTTCCAAGACGGGCTTGCAAAATAGCAAAGGACCTCGACAACAGTTACAGACACACTCAGCCAAAGCCGTGTAGAGGCATTGGATACTTGCGATCTATCTGTCCATCCGTCTACCCGATATATGTTTACCTATGTCTACAAATGGGCAGTGAGTAGATGTGCTTGCGCGTCTGCATCTATACTCTTATCAGTCTTGCCGGCTAGACTATATCTGCTCCCTTTCCATATATGTCCCTCACGTCTGTATTTGTCGTACCGGTCTCTTGCCGAAGATCACTCTCTCAACCTGTATGCTAAAGACACACCCCAAGGATCCTCTGTGTGGTCATACCTGTCGGACGAAGTTCGCATCCGAAAGCCCTAAAACCGAAATTGGCTCATTTCTCAAATTTGCAGGTGAACCGAGGCTTCGTAGTTGCCCTGCTCATAGGCGCGCACTGTGGGAGGAAGTGCCCGTCAGGAGTTGTTTCGAGTTCAGGATTTGTCACCCACCTTATGTGGCTTCATGGGATTGGTTTCTGTCAAGGCTTGTCAAGCAGTTTGTTCTATGGCAAATACAGGTGATTTTTCCTGGCAAGGTCTTCCTCCCCTTGAAATGAAAGCTGACCATCATGACGTGTGGGCCCTTTAGCTACCATACGCCAAGGACATGCCCGTACAACCTTGCAACAATCACCTCCAAGGCCCTAATCATAAACCTCGAACCCCAAACCCAGGCCCCCCAAGACCATCATCCTGAACCCCAAACCCGTTCGGGCTCTTCGGGCTTCTTTCTGCGACCAAGTTCACGAGGTGTTTTGGAAGGTCAAGCTTAAGGTTTAGGATTTGGCGCGTAGGTAGGCTCTGGTTTCCCAAGCCTGGCGGCAGGTTATGAGGGCCTCTCTGCTGAAGCAGCTTGGCTTCATCGGCATGCTGGGTTCTAGGGTGGGCTCCATAATTAAACCCAGCAGTCTGAATAATCATGATGCTGATAAACCTTGAGCTTTGCGTCTGATTCCGCTTGGCCCCTCACAAAACCATGTTCAACAAAAGATCGAGTCAGGGAAGTGGAAGATGTCGGGTTCGGGGGGTTGCTGAGGTGTTGGGGTGGGACTAGGGGTTCATGATGCATGGCTCCATCAGCCGACTAGGCCGCAAAGGGGTCTCAAGCCTTAGCAAAACTCTAGGCCAGCCCACCAAAGCGAGCTCAACGCCTGAAACCCTTAAAGCCCTCCGCAGCCATCGCCACAATCCCCCGAAACCCCCAAGACAAGAGCCTTCCAGGCCTCCCACGGGCTGGCCGAGAGACGTGAGGAGCTGGCCGGGTTGCGAAAGCGCCAGGCACCGGGAGGGTCCTTCAAGGGTGTATAGGGTTTGGGCTTTGGGGCTTCGGGTTTGGCTTGCTTGGGGTTCTGTCTTCCGGTACCCTCAGCCCTTCAGTCCGCACCCCATCCCAAACTCAAGCCGTTTCGTGTTAGGCGCCGGCAAAGCCTTGCAGACTACAAAACGACAGATGCAATGTACCCAAAATGCAACAACATCATATGTGGAGCAAAATGGTCACCGATGCGCAAAGTCCGTCCGCAAGCTCAGCCAACAAAATAGAGCCATCATGCCCCCGACCAGAACAGTAAACCCCGACCAGTTCACTGAAGGGCGCAAACTGTCGAGACAATCCTAAACAAAACAAAACGCGTCAACGACCACAGACCCTGAACCCAAAAGGCCGTCACGCCAACGAACCGAGAACCCCGTTTGAAGAACAGAAAAATTATCCTTGACAAGGCTGCTGCTGCCGAAGCTGCAGCGCAGGCTGCTCCGGCGCCGAGCTTCGGTGCCTCGGTTTGAAGGGCCTTAAGTGAGGTGCTTTGAAATTTGTAACTTTGGTTACTGTGGTACATTATGCCTCACATAAGAATGCAGAGGTTTTGGGTCCTTCGGAGTGTCAGGTATAAGGGGGTTCCTTGGGGTCTTGAAGGGGGGTTGAAGTTAAAGGGTTGGGTGCCTTGGTTTTCGGGCCGTTAATTTCTTGGGCTTCAAGCACTAGAAGGTAGATTTGTAGAGTGTAGCTGAAGTTTTAGTGGCGCAGTGTTGCAGTTTGGGGTTTGTGTAGGTGCAGGGTTTTGAGGCCCTAGTCCTGAGAGCATTTTGATGGAAACGTCGAAGGCGGCCAAGCCTGAATCTTTCTTGCCTCGTTGGAATGGTCCCTATACTTCTGTATTGAGTTTGTAAAAGACACCCTACCAAAAAACAGTTTGCCGTTAATTACAGCTTCAGGAATGCTAGAAATCACCGTCGCTGAGGCGCGCGAGTGCGGACTCTGGATGCTCCCACTGCCGATGCGGTGCTCCATCGAAAGTGAGCGGACCAGCGTACTCTTGCGTAGGCCGTAGCTCTTCTTGGCACGCGGCTTAAGGATGCTACGGAAGAAACCCTAAACCCCATAAACCTCAACAAAAAGCGGTGGCCCTACGCCCTCGAAATACATCATTCTTCCTTCGCTCTGAGGTATCGGGCTTTGGTATTTTTATTCGGGGCTCCCGATCTCATGCCCTTGCCCTGAACTGTAGTCTTGATCAAGAGAAGCCTCGAAGTATCAAGCCTAAGCAGGGTCTCTTCTGAGCACCTGATCAGGCCGCGGTCAGAGGCCTAGTAGATCAATAGAGCGGCTTGAACAAGTAGTACTGTTATTCCTGAGGGTTCTCGACGAGTGGTATAGTACAGTACTTCCAAACCCTCTCCGCATGACAGGGAACCTTGATCCGGTACGTGTGCAGAGAGCCATATATCCTTCAATCGGTGAGTATTCCTTGAATCAGTTGGGCTCTCTGTGTGCTTTCCTGAACCTTGGACTTCGAATCGTGAGCTTTAAAGGCTACTAAAGCATGAGCCGAAACCCTAAACGCCAAGCCCTTAAACCCTATACTCCAAACCCGAATAGCCTTGAGCCCAACAAACGCTGGGGCTGTTGCAGGAGGTCACTCAATGCAAGTTTCCAGCTCACCAGGTTCTTTAGAATTTCTATAAGGGCTCTATAAAGCCATGCAATCTCCTGGAAATACTGAACACAGCCTTCTAAAGAATCAGTTCGAATCTGTTTTTTGTCAAAGTCCGCGTGCCACTCAGCAGGGACATGTGTGCATGGTTGCAAGAAGTTCTACCGCTGCGTTGAGTTTCCGTGCCCTGTGGGTGTTGCGTGGCGAGTTTGGAGCTTACAGGATCTTGGAGCTTAGGGCTTGAGGGGTTCAGGATTTAGGCGTTTAGGTATAGGGTTTGGTGGGCAGGTGTGCCCAGGGTTTGCACCACGCAAAACGCCACCAAAAAACAGTCACTCAAGCTCTGAACCTATCATTGTTGGGCACAATACACTCCTGTGTCAAGGGCAGCCTCAAAGTGCAGATTTGCGGAGAGGGTTACGGTGTCGAGCCGATATCTGGGCTCCATGTGCCCTTTGTATAGTTGTATAGCAAATTCTTTATCTATCAGCTACGGACCTACGTCTGCATAGAGCCAAAGCACAGCGTCCCACTTCGCCGCAAAGGTATATCGATAATATCCATCCCTCCGTCCATCCCTCCATCCATTCATCCTTGCATCCGTGCCTGCATGCCTCTATACATGCTTGCATGCATGCACACAAGCATACATCCAGCCATACCTCGATCCATCCATCCATGCATACATACATACGTAACATACATACATACATACATACATACATACATACATACAGATTTACATACATATGCATGCATAAAAACACACAGCCAACACTCAACCCCCACCCCCCCCCACCCCTAGATTTCAAAAAGGGTTCTCGAGGAGTTCTGTATAGCCTGGATTTGCCAGCTACATGTTTTTGAACTCGGGAAGTTTTAAAGTTATTTGGGTTTTTAATGAAATCTCTCGTGTGTGAGGAACAAAAGCAGACAAGGTCTTTCATAAAGGCTTGTTCGGTGTTATGTTGTTAGAATCTCAGCCGTTCAGTTTTTTAGCCAACCTGAGAATGAAACACAGATCCTTCTTCCAAGCCCTCTTTAAAGTGCTTTTGCCGGGAGTTGGGGTCCCAAGTCCAGCGGCAAATAAAGACCCACATGTACATAGGGACATATGTGTCTACATACAACTCTATGCCACGCAGTCGTATCTAGATGTACATGCAAAAGTGATGGATGCATGCATATGCATGCATATATTGTATATAAATATAATAACATCTACATGGAGAAGCTTACAAGGACACAGGTGCTTGCGAAGAGGATTGGCTGTACCAACCGCATCGCTTTCTGGGCATCAGATGTCTCTCGTGACTGTATGGTACTGAAGTGTTTGATGTGATACTCGATCAAGTTGTAACGCAGTCCAAGATAGCTGTATAGGAGGGATCTTTGGTCGATCGAGAGCAGTACATCGACAGCAAAGTAGATGACATTTTTTCCGACAGGGCTCCAGCAGGATGGGATTCCGAAATCTCCAACACAAGTCTCTTGAGAACCGTGATACCCACGAAACGAACCTCAGAACCAGCGCTGCAGAACTGCAACCCCAAACTTGCTCTGCTCAAGCGGAACAGTTGGCTTGCGGAGGAAAGAGCTGCCACCTGCCGGGAGGGATGGGGACAGTTATGGGTTTTGGGCTTCTCAGAAGAGAGAACATGCAGGGAGGACCTCGGCTTTGAATTGGAGTCTAGTGGCACCGAGCAGCCCGAATTCCAGTGTCTTGAGGGGATGAATGCGACTGGGTTGATGTCCAGATCTGCTTGGTAAGGGGATGTACAAATCACGATTCACAAGCTTTGGACAGTCGCACAGCTGCACATCTAAGAGAAGAGGTATCCTAAACGGACACGGTCTCGTGGATATTTCCTGTGCGTGTTTTGCGTCGTGGAGCGAGGTTTTAGGGCTCCATTCCATGGCTTGGCGATTCAGGTTGTGTAGGGCTCGGCGGAAGTGGGAAACCGAAACTCAATACCCTGTACCTCAAGCCCGTAGACGCCTACTCACTCTCGTGGGAAGGGTCCTGTTCCAGGCGCAAGCTCCGGTACGACGTCCACTCACCCCATGCCCACTACACCACGCGAAGAGGTGGCACCAGCTGCTTTCGTATTGACTTTGAGGTCCAGGGTTCAGGGCTGAACTTTCAGTTTACCAGCTTGTAAGTAAGTGAGTCTGAGGGTTTGGGTGAGCCCTAAGCCCTTAATCGCAACAGCCCGAGCCCAATTCAAGACTCAGTAGAGTCTTGGAGTCCTCGCGCTCGTTTACCAGCCTTTCTCGGCGTCGAGATTGTCAGCTAATCCTTGCTAACCTAAAGTTACGTACCATGGCGCACAGGTAGCGGATCGTAGGATGGATTGTCGAAGCTTCGTTGCGGAATCCGCGGCTCTGCAGCATGAAGTCGGTCGCCCGATGCGAGTCAGTCCAAGCAGCCGCAAATGGTAACCACGCTAGAGTTGTGTTGTCTTTATGCCAAGACAGGAAGGTGAAGACATGAGATAGTCATGATAGCTAAGTTCGCAAGAAGAGCAGGAAGTGCCATCAGCCCAAGGCCCGAAGACACACCAGGGCAGCCCTGAAGTTTCGAGACTAAGCCCCCATCAGCTTTAGGCGGCTACGGTCAAGTCTTCAAGAACATGGCCCGGACCTCAGAGATCAGATGAAGGATCAGGGGACCTCGTAAGTCGGTTATATATGAACCATATATGGGGTTCTTTGGGCTCTTCTTGGGGTTGTTCTTTCGATTCCGTCTGCAGAAGGAATTACCACGGTTCCTTGTTTCGGTTTGGAATTTAGATGGACTTGTGCTGGATCGCGGCTATGAACATGGCGGACGCACCATGGGTTTCTGCTGTATCTGTGTAGCTCGCTCGCTCTTTCACACACTCTCTCTCTCTCTCTCTCTCCCTCTCTCTCTCTCTCGCGCGCGCTC
>CAJNJA010016537.1:0-10992 GCA_905231915.1 Symbiodinium necroappetens | reverse complement strand
AGGAACCCGAATAAGACTTAAGGTATATATTCCTTACTAAGGAATATTGGAGTCTCTGGGTGCTCCTAAACCCCAAAATTACTAAACTCTTGAATAAACCCTAAGCCGTATACAACTCTGCTTCACACCAAGTTACACCATCCCTTAAAGGTTTATGGTTTAGGGTTTAGGGTTTATACCCTAAACCCTAAACAGTAAACCGTTGAAGAAACCCTAAACCGTACGACTCTGCTTAACACCAAGTTACACGGTCTCCTGGCACGGTGAAGTCGCCCTCGCCCGGGGGTGCTCCTCCACCTCCCGCCCCGACGCCAGATGCTACCAGCTCGATTTCCTGAGCATCTCTTACTGTTGAGGATACAAATCCTGCATCACCTTAAGGACCCGAAAACTATGGGAATTAAATTATGCTATGTCCCTTATTATGGGTTATAATGCAGGATTTATATCATCAACCGTGTGAGCGTGAAGGGTTGGGGGTATGCTCCCTAAGTCCTAAACCCTAAACCTGCCCTCAACCCTAAACCGTTAGGACACCCCTTAAGGGGGGGGAGAGGGTTCAAAAAACTTTAACCCCAAAACCCTCAAACCCTAGCTCCCAGAAGCATTAACCATGATGGACACGTAAAATCTGTGGGACCTTATACTCGCTTCTTCAACAACCAGGCCCCAAAAAGTTCAAACTTGTTAGGATAGACCTATATCTAAGGCCAAAAAGTTTAAAGTTCTCTCACTGCTTATCTAAGTATAATGACCCGCATCGAACCCTTTAGACTTTTTGGATCCTCCCACGGAATCCGCGAACTGGGCGAGCACAGAATTGGGGACCTAAGGCCGTACTATTTGGGTACTCGCCTCAAGGGATCTGCGTTTTATGGGGAAGCAAAAGCCCTAAACCCTAAACCCTTAGACCCTAAACCCTAAACCCTTAGACCCAAAACCCCAAAACCCTCAAACATCCCTAACACCACGGTTTAGGGCTTAGGGTTACCACCGAAACACCCTGTTTTGGATCCTGTCCAGGTGGTCTGAGACCCTAAACCCTAAACCCTAAACATTTCCCTGGGGATGTATGAACCCTAATTCCTAAACCCTAAACCCAGAACATGTCCCCGGGGATGTATCAACCCTAAACCCTAAACCCTAAACTATGGGAACCATGGTATATTCCTCACTATGGGTAATGCAGGATTTATAGCATCAACCGTATAAACACCCTATAAACCCTAGAGCCGTACATTATAGATCCCTTCAAGGAACCCTTAAAGGACAAGCATCGGTTGCACCTCGGATCAAGATCCAAGAGGACTCCTCGGAGAGCTCCCGGCCTGACCGTTCGAGTTTACACGAGGTTTAGGGGTTTAGGGTTTAGGGGTTTAGGGTTTAGGGTTTAGGGGTTTAGGGTTTAGCTTTCTAGTCTACACAGTGTAGATCCTCCGTCGGGTTTACCTCCCAACTGACTTATATCTGAACCCCCCTTGAACAGATCTTCAATGAACACAATCTTAACTCTCTATTCACATCCCATGCTTCTATACTGTAGTGTTGTGGGTCTTCACCGGAATGGCAGCATTGCCAAATGGTCATGCTATCCAATGCTATCCATTTACTTGACTTGAACCGGGACAAACTGCATAAATGGCCACAGCCCAGACTCCCGGGAGGATCTAGAAAATAGAAAAATAACAGCCCGAAATTGGGACCCTATACTACTTATGGGTATGTACTTTACAGGAACCCCCTTTAGGGATCTAGTTTCTAGATCCTCCGGGGGTCTGGGAACATGGTCCTTGAAGGGCTTGGGGCTTGCGTTTCAGCTTCCCAGAGAGCCCAATACCCCTAACTTCAGGAATATACCTTATAAATCATAATATTAAGGCCCCTATAATTTAAGGTATAAGTCCGTAATTAAGGGGTATTGGGCTCTCTGGGTTCGCAGATCTCACAACTCCTCTGCACATCAGCCCAGGGGCCTAGGGGTCTTGGGCTTTGGGGGTTAGTTGGAGGGTCGGGGGACTTAGTAAGTGGGTAGAAAGTAGACTTATAAGTACCCCAAAAGGGGGTCCTAATTGGGGTTACGATACGTATAAGTCTATTGCACCAGGTTAAAGCAAACTTCAGGGTGGGGAGTTTAGGGTACATAGGGCTTCTATAAGGCTTCTATAAGGTTCTATAGACCTTCTATGAGGCTTCTATAACGGTAACTACCCACCTGAAAATGCCCTAGACCTTGGGGGTTATATAACCCTAAACCTTAAACCCTAAACCCTAAAACCCTAAACCCTGATCCCCAACCCAAAGCTAAGCTCAAGGCATGCGCGTTCGGCGCGGCACCAGCCTCTTTCGGCCCAGCTCGCCTTGCAAAATGGAAAAAAACATTCATGGTGGGGATTCTAATAACCCTGGGCTCAAAATAGCCCAAAAGCCGCTTTTAGTATGGCCTTTAGGCCCAAAAGCCTTAAAAATATGAGTCCTTAGAGGCATTGGGGAATGACTATAACCTGCGTATGTATGTACGTACATACGTACATTATGTAGGTAGGCTTGTCTTTTTTCCCGCACAAGCAGGCGCCAGCCTCAGCACCGTTTCGGGGAGGCAAGTTAAGACCTAAACCCGAAACTAAACCCTTTATTAACTAAACCGGAAACCCTAAACCCTAAAACTAAACCGGAAACGCTAAGCCCTAAACTTAACCCCTAAACACTACTAAACCCGAAACGCTAAACCCTAAGCTAAACCCCAAGCGCTAAACCCGAAACAGAATGCTGGGCTTCAGCTTCAGCCTCAAAATAGTATAACCCCTAAACCCCTAAACCCTAGACCTAACCCTAAACCCCTAAACCCTAAACCCTAGTAGTATAGGTAATCATTTAGGCCTCTATAATAGTAAACACCTGGTTCATGACCGTTCCCAGGGTTTAGGGTTTGGAAAAAAGAAACCCAACGCACACACACACACAGAGGCTTAGGGTGTAGGGTTGAGGGTTTAGCAGTTTAGCCTTTAGGGTTTAGGGGTAGGGGGTATAGGGGTTTAACGGGTTAGGGTTTAGGGTTTAGGAGTTTAGGGGTTTAGGGTTTCAGGTTTAAGGGTTTATGGGTTAGGGCTGTGCTCAGATCCGTTAAAGACAGGCCGTAATTCAGTCAGAGGCCGATAGAACTAAAAACAGCCCCAAGACCAAGCCTCCAAAATCCAAAATCCATAAGCCCGAACGCAACATGTCGGTTTAGGGTTTAGGGTTTAACCCACAGCCCTAGAAACCCCCGGTAGGTCTACAGCCTAAACTCTAACCCCGGCGACATTCTGCGATGCGAAGGCGGATTCGGAAACTGCATAGAAGCCATTGTGAGGACCGGTTCAACCTATAGTAGAAGCCCAAAAGTTGGAAACCCAATAGCCTCAATCCTTAAGAGTAGTGTATAGGGAATCCCAGCACTATTTGTCCTTAATCCGGTTTCCAACTTTTTGGGGTTTACTATAAACCCTAAACCTGTGGAAACCTAAACCCAACCTACCCCCAAAGCTCAAACCCATTCCCAGACCCTGGGAGGAGCCAACAAGTAGATCCCTTAAGGGGGTTCCAGAGAGTACCCTTTGGTGGTATCGGCTCCCCAATCAATTAGGGTGCAACTTTCTAAATCTTCCCAGGAAAATCTAAAACTCTAAACTCCTAAACCCTAAACCTAGCACCCTAAATCCTCAAACCCCCAACCCAAACCCTACACCCTACATCCTAGGACCCGAAACCCCTAAACCGTAAACCCCAAACCCCCAAACCCTACATCCTAGGCCCTGTCTTCGATTCTCAGAACGTCCGAGCTGCGTAGGAGAAGAACTTGAACTGGGCGTCGTAGGTGATGACCGGGCACAAAGCCATGAAGAAGGAGCATCCTTCTAAACTCTCAACCCTAAACTCTAAACCCTAAACACTGAAGAAAAAACATTAATAGAAATTGCTTGTTGCTGTTGGCCATCCGGAAGCTCATATTTTCGGTGGAGACACAACCTTTCCAAATTTCGAACAACCCAGTTTCCGTTTCATTTTCGAATAAACCAATTTCCGTTTCAGGGTTGCCCACCCAACCAAAAAAAGTTCCCCCAAAAAGACTCGGTCAAAACGTTATTGGCACCCAAACCCTTAATAATTTCTATAAACCCTGTAAACCCTAACCCTAAACTCTAAACCGTGTAGGGGTTAGGGTTTAGAGTTTAGGGTTGAGGGCCCCCTTGAAAGGATCTAGAAAGTAGAACCCTGCCAATTTGGGGCCCCATGCTACAAACGAGCACTTCATGGGAACCCCCTTACAGGAAGCCTGAACGCTACTAAATCCCTTCATGGAACCCTTAAAGGAACCCCCCTTAAGGGGATCATCCCCCAAGGAGTCTGCGTAGCCAGCATAGCCATGCCAGTTGTTCGGGTTTAGGGTTAAGGGTGCGGTTTGGGGTTTAGGTTTTTGGCGTTCAGGGTTTAGGGTTTAGGGATTGGGGTAAAGGGTGTAGGGTTTAGGGATTAGGGGTTGAAGGGTTTAGGGTTTTGCTTGCCTTTTTGACAAATCCAAGACACCTGAACCTGTTTCCCCAAACCCGAAATCAGAACGCAATCCGAACACCACCCCTAAACCGTAAACCTTAAACCCTACTAGATCCCTTTATAATTATGGAACCCAAAAGAATTACTAAAGGAACCCCCTAAAGGGATCACCCCCAAGGAGTCTGCGTAGCCTCCTAAACCCTAAACCCTTAACCCATACAAGCATCGGGCGATGTAGGCCGGAATGCTGTCAATTGCCTTGCTAAGCTCACCTTGCGAGTCTATGGCTCCCCAGACCCCCGCGAGGATCCAAAAAAGGGTTTAGGGGTTTTGGGTTTAGGGTTTAGGGTCAGTACAAAATAGTCCTTGGAATTTCGCTACAATAACCCAGATTTCCGGGAGGATCCCAAAGGGTAGATCCCTTAATGGGGGGTTCCTATAAAGTACCCTTTAGTAGTTAGGGTCCCAAATTAGGGGATCTACTTTCTAGATCCTCCCGGGGGTCTGGGACAAGGGCCCCTTCAATTACGGGGTCTCATTAAGGGTGGTATAGGGTTTAGGCTTTAAGGTTTAGGGGTTTGGGGGTTAGGGTTTAGGGGTTTAGGGTTTTGGGTTTATAAGGGGCTTAGAACGGCTTGGGCTTGATATCGGGTTTTTGATGCAGTCTGACATTGGGGATTTGGGCTGGGCTTTGGATGGCAACTGGTACGTCTATGAAACCATACAGTTGAAGGAAACTACAGGTGGGGAGTTTAGGGTATATTATAGGGCTTCTATGCGGCTTCTATAAGGTATATAGACCTTCTATCAGGCTCCTATAACGGTCACTACCCACCTGAAAATGTCCTAGATACAGCAAGTGAACAGTTCTTCCGACTTGCGACCCAGCTTTTCTTAGGGGCTGAGTACCCTAGCCCAAAAAAAGGTTAACCTTTCAATTATGGTAGGATTATACAAGCCCCAAAACGTTAAAGGTTACCTACTCAGCTACTAAGCTTGTTTCCAGTTGTCCAACACAAGAAGCCAGCTGAGCCGCTGCGCTTACTTAAGGCTTAGGCTACTTGCGGTATCTCGAAGCGGTGCCCCTATCTCGTTTCATCACAGACGGACTCATAAACCCTAAACCCCAAACCATAAACCCTAAACCCCCTAAGTGCTCCCCCCCCTCCCCCCTCCCGCCAAATACTTGGCCGATTCAGAGGCATGGAGGCGGACAGGTGGCCAGTGGATTTGAATTTAGGGTTTAGGGTTTAGGGTTTAGAGTTTAGGGGTTTAGAGTTTAGGGGTGTAGGGTTTAGGGGTGTAGGGGTTAGGGGTTTAGGGGTTTAGGGTTACGATGAAAACGGCCCCCTGGAGACTCGACCCATCTCCATCATTTCTACTTATCTCTCCAGAAAGTTGATCCCCTAATTAGTTTGGTTGGGGTTCCTTTTAAAGAGATCTATGAAGGGAGTATAGGGTTTTATAAGGGTGTAGGGTTTAGGATCCAGAAAGTAGATCCCCTAATTGGGGATTACTAACTACTAAAGGGTACTGTATAGGAACCCCGGGATCTACTTCTTGGATCCTTCCGGCGGTCTGGGCAACTGTACGTGAAGATCCTCTCACCAGGTTGGATGAACACTCGGTAGTTCGCACTAGTCCGAAACATGTCTACATTGCCCAGAAGGTCCCAGGGTACCCAAATAGTGGAGCTGTAGCTCCCCCAGACGGTACCCTAAGTGAATGTGGCACTTAACACCTCACGACCCTCGGAGATAGTCTGTACGGAAACCGCAGTCAGCTCTTCAAGTGAGCAGACAGCACAGAAGTACTCCGGCGAGGCCCCGTGAGCTACATACTGGGTTATTTGGGTAACATATGCTTACCCCCAAGGGTCCATGTACCCAAATAGTATATACTTTGGCCCCAAAGTACCTATGTAGGGACTACCTTGAGGCCAAACTATATACTATTTGGGTACATGGACGCTGAGGGTAGGGGTATTAGAGGGTTTAGGGCTTTCAAACAACCCTAAACCCTAAAGCCTAAACCCGGCAAAACAGGTGACAGAGCATCTGGAGCTCTGGGCAGCCCAGCTCCGACATAGCCCCGGACCCCAAAGCATCCTTCATTAGTGGCTCCGACATACTTTAGGGTTTAGGGTTACATTTCGACAATTCGGTTAGGGGTCGGGGCAGTTGGGGAGGGGTTAGAGTCTAGGTCAACCCTTCAATTGCATCCAGCGACTGTTCAGTTCGTGCGCCAAGCCCTTTGTCAATGCCCGACGTGTTTGGTGATCCAACTGCGGGCACGAGAAGTAGTCATACCTGGTTCAGGGTTTAAGGTTTACGGGATTTAGAGGGTCTAATTAAATTATCGGGCTGATGATCTTTCGGGCTCCTTGTGGGGATCTATCTACAGGAAGTTTAGGGTTTAGCGCCTTAGGGTTCGGTATTCTAACGACTTTGGCAGGGCTTTATGCAGGCTTGGTTTCCCTAATCCCTAAACCCCTAAACCCTAAACCCCTAAACCCTACACCGCTCAACGCTAAACCCCTAAACCCTAAACCCTGAAACCTTAAACCGAAGGCCTGGTCTAGGGCTATATATAGTTTAAAGTTTAAAGATGAAGGCTTGCTGGGAACGAACTACGGAGAGACGCCCAACCCCCTTGGCTAAGGAATGTAGCTTGATGTACGGGCCTTAAATTTAGAAGGAAGTTTAGAGATAATGATCGTATCATCGTATGAATATAACAGTACTCCTCCGGAATATCGTTGGGAATATTCAGGCTCCCCTAGTACCTCCCTAGTACCTGTTGAGGATCTCTTTATAATCTGAGGTCTGCTCCTCGTCAGAGGGTTCTTTGAGTTTCCGGGAAGGATGAAGAAGCCAAGTTGCCTAGGCTCGCGCTTTCGTCAACGAAACCGGAAAAGGAAAACTGTGGTTTAGGGTTTACCTGTGACCCCAAACCCTACGAAATAGTAGGTTATGACCCCTTATGATTGGAGGGTAGAACCCATAAAAACGGTAGGTTTTTGGATCCCCAGGTAGGGCTTCGGGCCCTGAAAGCAATGAAGGTGCCACACGAAGATGGCGTTCTCGCGGAGCTCTCGAGTGTCCAGCGGTTTTGCACCAGGTACCATAGCTTCGCTGTTCAGATCAAGGGAGATGTGCGATAGATCTGAAGTCATACCTTGGAGCTCAGAAAGGGGATACCTGATTTAGGGACATGAAAAGAAGGGCATTTGGTATTGGGCTAAAAGTTCTGCGGTCATACTTCAAACGGCAGAACTGTTCGATTGGAAGGAACACAAAAGAAAACATCCGCCGAGGGACTGCAACATCTACATCGATGAAGCAGTCTAGTCTTAGTGTTGGGCACCATTACGAAGTTGCAACCCAGAACATCGAGCCAGGACATGTGCTGAAGTGGCTTGGCTAGCACGTAGCAGGACCTGTGCTTAATGCCAGCTGTGCGCACCACGAGCATGCTGACGAACAGTCGGTAAGCAGTACGCGGGCATTGATATTGCCGTGATATTGATGAGCGAAAAGTCTGCAAACAAGAGAGACAGAGAGAGAGAGAGAACAAAGAGAGAGAGAGAGAGTGATATATATATATATATATGTATACATATATAAATAAATAGGCATATATATATATGTAGATGTATATATGGATATGCACATGTACTGCTTTGTATTATCTTGCCAGGCCACAGCGCCGAACCCCTAGAGCGCAAAACATGGCTCTGCCTGCATTTTGGAAATGTTTATGCGGTTTGAACACCAATATCGAAAAGAAACCACGTCACGGTAAGGCTGATCTCCTCGCAAAATCCGATAAAGCTTTGGTTAGCCTTGATGTCAAGGAATGCCTTCTCAAACAAGACTAAGACGCCCAGAACTTAAACAACAAACTTCCTTAAATTCTTATCCCTGAAACCTTAAATCACAGATAAGATGCGCTTCAGCGCCTCCTGCAGAACCTGAGATGCGGAGCTGTTGTTAGAGATCAACTGGGTTGCTGTTAAGGAATTTAGTTGTGAAGCTACCATAGTGGGGTAGCGGTATGTATGTATGTATGTATGTATATATATACACATAAATATATATACATAAATATATACATATATATATATATGTATACATACGATACCTTTAGGATCGATTTAACCAGCTTTGTATATTTATAATGCAGTTTGCCTAGTTAAACTCTATATCACACAGCCTCGATATGCAATATACATTCCGCAAGAAGTTTGGAAGTGTCTGTGGAAGAAAAATTGAAAAACAAAAAACAAACTATAATTTACAGCATGCATGCTGGTGTGGATTCGATACGGACCCACGAGGGCTCCTTTAAGGGATCTTTAGGGTTCTTTATAAGGGCTCCTTTAAGGGATCTTTATGGTTCTTTACGGCTCCTTCAAGTGATCTTTAGGGTTCTTTATAAGGGCTCCTTTTAAGGGATCCTTAGGGTTCTTTAGGGCTCCTTCAAGGGATCCTTAAAGGTTCTTTGGGCTCCTGTAAGGGATCCTTACGGTTCTTTAGGCTCTTTCTAAGGGCTCCTTTAAGAAATTCGGCCAAGGTGCTCGCATCTGCTTGAACTCTGGGTCTGGATGTTGGTTGCCGACCCACTGGTGTGAGACGAAGGCAGCCTTGCTTGCTGTTTAGGGTCGACCTTAGGGTCGAGGGTTTAGGGTTAGGCAGTAGGGTTTATGGTCTCGCTTGTCTACCTTAGGATTTAGGGTTTAGGGTCTACTTTTTTAGGGTTTAGGGTTTAGGGTTTAGATTTTAGGGTTTAGGGTCTACCTTAGGGCTTAGGGTTTAGGGTCTACCTTAGGGCTTAGGGTTGAGGGTGTATAACAAAAAAGAACTCTAAAGCATGACATTCCAAGTTCTTCAGGCTTCTATTCCTAAACCCTGAACACTCGAAACCCCTAAACACTAAACCCCTAAACTCTAAGCCCCTAAGCCCCTAAACCCCTAAACCCCTAAACCCCAATAACCCCTAACCCCTAACCCTTAATCACCCCTAATCACCCCTAATAACCCCTAATAACCCCTAAACCCCTGGAGTCCCCCGGCAGTCTGGGAAAGCCGGTTTAGGGTTTAGGGCTTTAGGATTTTAGGCTTTAGGGTTTTTGGGCTTTAGGGTTTTAGGGGTTTAGGGTTTAGGGGAAAGCCGAGTAGCTTTGCCCATGGGCTCTCTGAACTCCACAAGCAGACCCTTCTCCTCAAGGGCAGCATTAGGGGTTCCTTGAGGGGGTTTAGGGTGTAGGGCAGTTGAGGGTTTAGGGGTTTAGGGTCTAGGGTTCTCCCTTTTACAGGGCTCCCTGTTAAAGGGCTCCTTTTAAAGGGTTCCATTTTAAAGGGCTCCTCTTAAAAGGCTTCTTTCAAAGGGCTCCTTCAAGGGCTTAGAGTTTAAGATGCAGGGCCTACCCAGACCCCGGAAAGGATCTGGAAAGTAGATCCCTTAATGGGGGTTACTGCTTGGAGCCTTGAGTAGTCTAGGGTCACAAACCCCAAACCCTAAACGCTAAACCCCAAATCCTAAATCCTAAACCCTAAACCGTAGAGGGTCTAGCAGAGGGTTCATCATTCCTTGAAAAGAGGGCGATTTCGGGTTAGAGGCCTTCAGGGCTCAGGGTAAACTGTCCGAGGCTTCCCTTGCAGGTATCTATATAGGGGGTTGCATGATCTGGTAAGAAAGTAGAACCCCTAATTATGGGACCCTACACTGCAAAGAGGCACCTTACCTAAACCCTAAACCCTAAACCACCCTAAACCCCTAAACCCTAAACCGCCTTAAAGGGATCTGCTTTCTAGATCCTGGGTTCAGGGTTTAGGGTTTAGGGGTTTAGGGTTTAGGGGTTTAGGGTTTAGGGGTTTAGGGTTTAGGGGGTCTGGGTTTGGGTTGGAGAGACCTGGAGGCGCCGGGCTTCACTCCTTGGAGGGTCGGGGGACTTAGTAAGTGGGTAAAAAGTGGACTTAAAAGTACTCTAGAGTGGGGTCCTAATTGGGATTATGATACTTTTAAAGTCGATAAAATAACTACTTACTAAGTCCCCCAACCCTAAACCCTAAACCCCAAACCCTATAAAACAACTACTTACTAAGCTCCCCGACCCTAAACCCTAAACCCTATACCCAACAAAAAAACTACTTGCTAAGTTCCAGTAGGCCTGCCTGGCGGGAAGGGCTTAAGAGTTGAGGGTTCAGGTGTTGTTGTTTAAAGGTTTAGGGTTTAGGGTTCAGGGTTTAGGGTTCAGGGTTTAGGGTTCAGGGCTTTAAGGCCTTAAGGCCTTAAGGGTTTAAGGGCTTAAGGGTTTAAGGGTTTAGGGAGGGCTTTAGGGTTTAAGGGTCTAGGGTTTAAGGGTTTTAGGGTTTAGGGTTTAGGGTTTGCAGGCAGAGACACAGGCTCACCGTCGATGTTCATGCGGCAACGATATGCCGGTCGGTGGAAAGGAATGTG
>CAJNJA010016534.1:0-10509 GCA_905231915.1 Symbiodinium necroappetens | reverse complement strand
AACCCCAAACCCCGAAACCTAAACCCGAAGGCCCGAAGGCCCTGCAGTTTCCCGTTAAGGGTTCGGTAGCGTTTGCCGAGCTTAGAGGCCTTGCGGAGGGGTCGCTTTCCAAGGGCGGTGGGGTTGCTTTAGGGTATCCAACGCAGGCCCTGAACACGGGTTTTCACGGTTTATCTTCGTAGGGATAGAACATCACACAAGCAAGAGGGCCTTGTGTTCCCTGAATTGGGGGTGTGGTTCGGTCTGATACAAAGCGACGGAGTTGGGAAACTCCTACAAGCCGTGATCTACCACCCGAAACCTTAAAACCCTTAAACCCTAAACCCTGAAACCCTAAACCCTAAACCCTTAAACCCCAAACCCTAAACCCACGGAAGCCAACGTCTTCTTTTCTCTTTTGGCTTTGAGAAGCAGGGATAGCAACGCGAGGGCTCGGGGATTCCGAGGTCCGTGTTCAGGAATCCTTGCTTAGGGTATCTGGGGAAGGCCTTAGTTTGGCCTTTGCCCGTTACGAAGCGTCGTGCGTCAATCTTTTCGCGGTCCCTTATTCTGATTATAGTATAATGGGCCCCCAAACCCTATTTTAATCATTAAGGCCCCTATATTAAGAATCATTGCAGCATGCGTATACCCTCGACGTTGGCTGCTTCCTCCTTTCCTGCCTCATCCCGGGCAGTGCTCAGGGACCAAACACCTGTCGTCCAATCGAAAACGACCTGGGCCTGTGGGGTTCAGAGTCTTGTATTTGAGTTTTGGGGTTTGGGGTTTGGAGTTTCGGGTATAGGGTTTCGGACTTTTTTGTTGTTTTTAAGGTCCTTGGTTCATTCTTAAACTTCAAGGTTAAGTCTCCTTGCCATGACCTCCCTACCGCCGAGAGTCTGCACTCGTTTTGCAGCAGTAGCGGGTTCAATGGACGTGTTGGTTAGTGTAGCCACTACGGTGCCAGTGGATGTATGCATGCCCTGATCTAAAAGCAAACGAATAGAAATTAATATGTATTAATCCAAGCCTCATGGGTATTCCTTGCCAGACCCAAAAAGACTTCCGAACCCCTTTCCGGGCTGTGGACAGTAAGCGCAGACTTCCGCAAAGACTCTACGCTGTCAAGGTTTAGGGTTTAGGGTTTAGGGGGCTGGGGTTTAGGACCCTTAACCATCGAGCTCAAGCCCTGAAACCGCAGGGGGAAGTTGCATGCTGGAGATGCGGCTCCTCGGTCGCAACCCCTGAGTTTCCTGCTTGGAATGGTTTGAGAGCGATTGCTGCCGTGGCTACGCCCCGGCAAACCCACGTAACCTCCGTATCAAACCAGAAGCTAATTTAGGGCTTAGGGTTTAGGGTTTGGGGCTTTAGGGTTTAGGGTTTCCCTTGAAAATCCCTTTAGGTGCCCTTGATACAGCTGTGCCGGGAAGTGCCATTGAACCTGGCTTGTCCAGAAAACTTGACACCCGAACTACCCTAAACCCTAAACCCGAAACCCCCGCACCCTGAGCCCTAAGCTCTAACCCGCTTAAGCCTCCCTCCCCTAGATCCGACAGCCCAAAGCCCGAAGGACTCGAAAGACTCTACATTAGATGATCGTAGATTTCTATTTTATCTTTATTTCAACGCATCTTTCTGCAACACCCCTATTTTGCAAATTCGAAGCCCCGCGTCAAGACCCGAAACCCAGTCTGAGGAGTCGTTTCCTCGAAGAGGAGGGCCTTTGCCGGCATGCCCCAGCCTCTGGGACTTCATATCGGAGGCCTCAAAAGGTGGGATGAAGGTAGGTAGGATCAAGGATCCCTTATATAAGGGCTACTATTTGGGAATATCCCACCTACCTTCACCCCACCTTTTGAGGATTCCGATCATAAGGCTTGTAAAGCTTCAGGGGGCCAACGGCGTTTAGATGTGCGATGCAAGAGTGTCTCTGTTGTGGAGGTTTACAGGCTTTGCTGGAGTATTGAAGCTTACTACAGACGCCTGAATAGCTACGCATTTTATTCACTAGGCTTCCTCAATATGGTGATGCTAGAATGAGCCTCAAAACCTCATTCTAACTGCAACTATTGAGCTTGAGTGGCTCAGGGTTTGCCATTTCGGTTTTGAGGATGGAGTATTTCAGGTTTGGAGTGGTTGAGGCTTACTTGCGGTTAAGGTTTAGGGTTCCCTAACCCTAAACCCTAAACCCCCAGATCCCTTGAAGCACACCTTGCTGAATTATGAAGGCCCTGGAAGAAGCCCCCGTGTGAAACGTAGTACACCCGGTTAGTAAGGCCTTATTCATGGTAGGAGGAGTTTCGGGCTTAGGACTTGGGTTTTTGGGTTTTTGGGTTTAGGGTTTATGGGTTTTTCTTGTAGGGTGAAATTGTTGGGGGTTCAGAAAATCCGTAGTTCTTGTGTGAGTGCTCCAAGCCTATGGATGTCAAAAGGGCGCCTAAGCCCTAAACCCGAAACCCTCAACCCTAAACCCTATAGTGCCCTCGACTCGGGTGTTTAGTGTCTAAGGCTTAGGCTTTATTTGTGATTTATGTGGTGTTTCCGTTGAGCCGATCCCGGGGTTTCGGATGGATTGTGTCTGGCCGTGTCTTTCTCTGTTGTTTTGCAACTGTGTGTGCATCAACCAATGTATTTCAAAACAACTGTGCGATGACAAACTTGAGCTGAGAACCGCACCTGCCACTTTCCACGGGTCGTAGACTTGCAGCACGAAGGTTGCATCGCAACCCGCATCCCGTCTGGTTAACGCACCAGAGGCATGCGTCAGGCGTTCACGAAATCAGCAAGCATTGTTTGCTATCATAAGCCATCAAGTCATCAAGTCCATCGGAAGCCACCCAACACTTTGCACCAGTCACGACGCTTGTTTAAATAAGAATGATGCTTGCTTATACCTTAACATGCTCTGCCAATAAATCGCTGATAACTCGCAACACGGAGGAAGAACTTCTCGCTAATCACTCTGCTGCAGCAAGAACACGAGCACTGGCGATGCGAGACAAAGCTGGATTCGCGACACATAAACCCAAATCAATAGAACTTCGGATGTTCGAATTTTGTTCGAAACAATATGAACACAGCAGGATGGACCGTATTCCATACACAAATTACTCCCACAAACGTTATGTCACCCAGATGGTTCAGCTCCCACCCGGCATTTCCCTCGAAGCAGCTGAACGGAATTAGTAGATATAGGGTTGGTTTGGGTTTGGGGTTTAGGGTTTAGGGCTTGGGATTAGGGTTTGGGGTTTGGGGTTTAGGGGGCTATGGTTTCCAATATGGGGTTGGAATAACTACCAATAATTACCAATACTTTTTACCATACTTCTAGTACTTGTATAATATACCCCAGACATCTGTTCTAATGACGAAGGTTCCTATATGAGGCCCTCAGGGCCGTAAAGTGACGCGTCCTGCAATCCCGTAAAGAGCCCTCCACAGTCTACAGGAGCGCTATTCTACCTATTAAGGCCGCATTGACTTCTTATCAAACACCCTAAACCCTAAACCCTAAACCCTAAACCGGTGGCCCTGGCTGGTGGGCGTTTCGATCCGACGAGGACGTGCGGTGGCTGCTTCTGGGATCGAGCTGTTGCTGGGTTGCAGGAAGCAGTTAATTAAGGTTTAGGGTTTAGGGTGTAGGGTTTTGGGATACCATACTGTCAAAAGGGCAAGGCCCCTATAGCTTCCCATCTTGAATCTGGGGTTTCGGTTTTAGGGTTTAGGGGTCTAGGGGTGTCAGAGTTTCGAGGGGAATCCGCAAGCCACCCTCCACCATTAAACCTAAACGAATGTTGGGCCCTTTTCCCCAAAAACCTCAAAGCCTTAACTGCTAATGACCTTGCCCCTTCTCCCAACCCACTTTGCTCGCACAGCTGCAAGGCAAGCCTTATTTGAACTGTCCTCTCTGGGCGCCCGTGGCATTCTTCGTGGTGGCATCTTGACTCTAAACCCTACGCCTTAAACGCCCTAATCCCGATACCCTAAAACCCGTAAGCCCTAAACCTTAAAAGCCCCTCAACCCTAAACCCTAAAACCCTAAAACCCTAAATCCTAAACCTTAAGAGCCCTAAACCCTACACCCTAAAACCCCTAAACCCTAAACTCTAACCCTAAACCCTAACCCTAAAACCCCTAAGCCCTAAACCCTAAACGCTAACCCCGCAACCCTAAGCTTTGGCAGGGCTTTGGGGGTTTCGTGCTGGGTTTGGGCCCTAAACCCTAAACCCTGAACCCTAAACGGAAATTTAGGGGAGCCGAACCACTGGCAGCCACCCCTCCGGTGGGGGGTTCAAGGGTTTGGGGTTGAAAAAAGGTTTAGGGTTTGGGGTTGAGGTTCTAGGGTTTACGGTTTGGGGCTTCAGAGGTTTAGGGTTTAGGGTTTCAGGGGTTTGCTTGTTTATATTGCTTGGAACGCTGAGTTTGGTAGCAGAGGACCCCTTCGATTTTTCCACAGCTTTCACTTCCAGGGAGTCAGCCAGTCTTCTGGGCCCTCGATGTCCAAACAAGTTTTCTGCACTTCGGAGAACCGTCTATAAGGGTTACGACAAGGGTGACTCTAGGGGGTAGCGGTTACTATAAGTAATAAGCGGTACTATCAGGGTTGCGACGCACTGTCGTATTCGTTTATCTAGTCCCCCATCCCTAAAGCCTAAGCCCCAAATCATGCACCCTATAGTATCCGAGGATCGTGTGGCTTCTCTGTCTACACTGATCTTTCTCGCAGAGCTTGACGGAAGGCCAAGGCGCAGGCAAGGCAGTTAGTAGGGGGCTCCGGTTCAAGGGGGTTGGGCCTTGGGGTGTGCAGGATCGGGCTTTTAGGGTCCTATTTTCTGTGGGGTTTAGGCTGAGGCGTTTCGGGCTTATGGGGTATCGGGGGCACCGGCTTGAGAGGGGTTGCGAGTGAACCTGTCTAGGGTCAGTGCTCGGTTCGTGTTCTGGGATCAGCCGTGCTCCGAGTGCTTGAATTGAAGACGCCGTGACCAGCAAAGCGATTCGCGTCGCAGACGAGCTTCCGGCGACTTTGTTCGCAGCTTGAACCTTGACCTCTGATATCTTAGGGGGCCTAAATAAATATTTACCAATACTACTTATTGCTATTACTATTAGTATTTGTATTATTGTTATTATATAGTATTGTTATGATAATAATAATTATGATTATTATTATTTGCCTATATGAAGCACCGAACCCGTAAGTCCTCAAGGCCCCGGGTAGATGGAAGAGTTGATCCTCAATTGAATCCTTCTTGCCGATGGACGGGGCCGCAACCGCGTCAAGAACCCAGACGTCCGAAATTCCCCAAACGGTTTAGGGTTTAGGGTTTAGGGTTTAGGGTTTAGGCCTAAGCCCTAAACTTCATTGAGATGCCAATCTCCTGCTGCCTTTGTGGCAATCCCTCCTCCCACTACTACATGAAGCCCTAACCCCTAAACCCTAAACTGCCCTAAACCCTATACCCTAAGCCCTAAATCCTAAACCCGAAAGTTTCTTAAGCCAGGAACTCCTCCGAGCATTTCGTGTTCCACTCCTTGGACCCGGGAGACCGGGTTTGGCTTCCTGCGCCCTTCGAGCCCGCAATGGAGGCGTTGGGTTTGGGTTTTGGGTTTGGGGAGTTTAGGCTTTAGGGGTTTAGGGGGGTGGGGAGTTTAGGGTTTAGGGTTTAGGAGGGTTTAGGGTTTGGGGGCGTTGGGTTCAGGGTTTGGGGCTTATGGCTATGAGGGTTTCTGCAGCGTGGAAATGTTGGGGCTAGCGTGCCAAGTTTGTCGTGTTTTCCCAACGGGTTGTTCTCTAAATTAGGGTCCCTTCTTAGGTCCCCCCAACATAGTATGGCACCCTCATGAACAGGACCTCAAAAGAGACTGCCGGGTTCTTGCCGACCAGGAAAGGTAGCAGCATGCGCGGCTGTATGCTGCGTAGGCGGTTTGAGACAGGGAAAAGAAGAGGTTCCCACTGTGTCGGTGAGATGATTGATTTCCCCAGAATCCCTGATTTCCTGCATTCTCAAGCATAAACCTTGACCCTGAACCCAGAAACACCCTGAACCCATTTAATCTAAGCCCTGAATCCTGAACCCCAAACCAACAAGCAGCTACAAACAATTTTTCCCTCCCTCCAAAATCTTTAAACACGGTAATCCTAAACCCTGAACCCATCTGTTCAAAAATGAACCCGAAGCCAAAGCCCAGAACGTACCCTCAACCTGTATCTAAAACGCCACAGTCCCTGAACCCTAAACCCTGAATCTTAAACCCAAAGCCCAAAGCCCTAAGCCCAAGTCTGAGCCCGGGGCAAGGACAAAGCCAGCCTCCGCAGCATTTGGGACAGCATGGAACGAGCTTATGCAGGAAAGAGCGGGTGAGGCTTTGGATCGTCATGTCCTACCTGGAACCCGAAAGAACCCTACCTTTTTGGTTTAGGGTTTGGGGTTTACGGTTTAGGGGTTTAGGGTTTAGGGTTTAACCCTACCCTTTTGAAGGAAGTCATAGTAAGGGGCCCCTAAACAGGAAGGTTCTCAACGGTCCAGGTAACCACGAAATCTCTAAACACCGACATGGGCATTCAAAGGCCGCGAAAGGCGTTTCGAGCTCGAGGGCTCTAGGGCTTTCAGTTTTTTTTTAGGCCTTAGGATTTCTGGGTTGTGGTGGCCCGGGTTTTAGTAGTGTTTAGGGTCTTAGGGTTTGGGCTAGGGCGCACTGGCTATAGCGGAGACGCAGGATAGTGTACGGAAGTTCTATGATGTAGTTGTGAGGACTCAGCAGAATCGAGTGTTAACCTCGCGTATGGTACAACCTTCCCGCGTATGGTATGCTGTAGCGAGACATGCTTGTTCCCTAAACCCTCAACCCTAAACCGAAAACCTTAAACCCTAAACCCTCAAACCTACTGATCTATCCCAGCAACTCTTCCTAGCCAGCCTTGTCTTGCCCACGGCTGCTGCAACTGGCACTTCAAATCTTGAGGTTTCGGTGGCCGTAAATCTGAAGCGCTAGGCTGCTAGGCCTCAGCCAAAGCCACCTGCTCCGAGGAAGATAGGTTCGGGTTCAGGGCCATGCTGAGTGCAGGACACAATGTCGACCGGCTTGTGCGGCAATGGCTCTACCCCGAGTTCGCAGCCGCTAGGTGCGGCATTGGATCTAGGATCGGGGAGTTTGCCAAGTAATGTGGAAGCCTGAATAATCACCACTACTCTTCCTTGGGGCTCCTTATTATGAGTATACAAATATGTGCCCCGAAACCCTATTTTAAATACTAATTTTGGTTGAAGCTCGTGCATTGCTTCCCTAACTATCCCAAAACCAGACCTACCCCTTAAACCTCAATCCCTACCCCTGAAGGCCAAATCATGTCCGACTTATCTTCCTAAGCCCTAAACCCTAAACCCTATTCAATGTCAGCCTCCGATCCTCTAAGTAACGTTTTGTTTTGACATAGCTGCGTGTATACATACATGCATAGATGCCGTTGAAGTAGTGCTGGGCGCACTTGCGTTGAACAGTACTCACAGACTTTTGTCTTGGTGTTAGAACGTGTCTGTCTGCCTGTCTGTCTCTCTGCCTCTCTGTCTGTCTGTCTATTTGTCTGTCTGTCCATCCGTCCGTCAGTCGATGAGTCTGTCTGTCTGTTTGTCTGTCTGTCCGTATATGTGCGTATGTATGTATGTATGTATGTACGTATGTATATAGGTGAATGTATGATGTACCTGATGTCTGTGCGTGCATATCACACACACGCACATCAGTTTGCAGCATTCTTGGTTGTGGAACCAAATCCCAACATGATGAGATCACGACTGACCTTCGTCCTTTAAGCTTAGTGGTTCTCTCTATCAATAGAGTTGCCGCTGTGACGTGCACGTTGGGGCTGTTCTCGTTCGACTCTCCCGGAGCTGTTTGTCGGGCACTGTGAGCCGTCACATGATTTGACCGCATGCATTCACGGACTCGCTCGAATTCGGCCCTCCTTCCAAAAATCACTCGGGGCTGGTTCGGAGCAGGGTAAGTCAACGGGCAGAAATGCAAGTGTCGAAACTTGACACTCAGCCGGCTTCTGCTGCTGCGAATTTCAGCGTAAAGCACTACGTTTGCTGCAGAGTACTCCGTGCCTGGACGCTCGTGAGGTTACATGGCATGGTGCAAACACAAACAACCAAAACTGACCAAAACCGCAAACCGTAAACCAACACCCTAGTAAAGCCCTAAACCCTCAACCAATATGCTCATAGATCAAACTGAGGCAGTCGGTGTTGGCCGACAGCATGCGCGGAACTTGACTCAACGCTTTCTAGCCGCTGGGGCAACGTGTTGGGTGCTTAAACTCATTCCCTTGAACCCTCTTCTTCAGGGCTTTGTGAGGCTTGGGATCTACGGCAACGGGTTTAGGGTTTAGGAATATCGTTCATCGAAAAGAAAAGAAGAGAGTCGAGTATGAAAAGATACGCTGTTGAGGGGGGCTTACGCCCATCTCCTCGGCATCTTCATCTACAGTAGCATGGATGTAGTTTGACACGTGGCTTACGGTTTAGGGTTTTGGGTTAAGGGACACCTTTCCAGGCCATCACGCATCCAAACCCCGACCTGAAAACCGAAGCCCTTCAAGCCTTTGAGCACCGTAGTCTCATGGAGCCTCAAAAACCACAAAGAGCCTTCCTGCTGACGCGATGGGCGACTGCACTCCGAGTACTCGCACATACGTGTATGCTCGGGTATGCTCGAGCACGCTCGAGTATGCTCGAATATGCTCGAGTACGTCAGTGGCACTACAATGTATAGCAGCTATCAGAAAACACAGACCATGGTATTCGCTACTATAGAATACTGTAAAGCATACAACCTATATGATATATGATATATGATATACGCACAGTGCTAAAGCCTTTAAACACCCTAACCCCAAAGCCCCAGAGCCATTGTTCACTTCTAGTAATCCTTACACTACCTTGAAGCCCGCCCTCAGTATAGACACCCTTGCCCAAAAAAGTAACCCTTATACGAACCCTTCTAGGAAACCCCAAGTGCCCTGGTCGCTAAGTCCCTGTACTTTTCCGGATTCGGCGAGATGAGCCTGGGTAGACGCTTTTTGCTCCTCCGTGGCATCGGGGAGCCTTTGTTGTTTTTATTGGTAACTTTTTCCCCAACAGCGAAAGCTATGGGGTCTTCAGCCGAATTAAGGTTTGGGGCAGATTGGGCATGTGCTGGGGCAGGTTCCGGGGCGGTTCCGGGCTGGGTTCCGGGAGGTTCCGGGGCGGTTCCGGGCTGGGTTCCGGGAGGTTGCAGGGCGGTTCCGGGCTGGGTTCCGGGAGGTTCCGGGGCAGTTCCGGGATGGGTTCCGGGAGGTTCCGGGAGGGTTCCGGGCTGGGTTCCGGGAGGTTCCGGGCTGGGTTCCAGGAGGTTCCGGGAGGTTCCGGGGCGCGGGGCTGGGTTCCGGGAGGTTCCGGGCTGGGTTCCGAGGGCTGGGTTTTGGCAGGAGGTTTCGGGGCGGTTCCGGGCTGGGTTCCGGGAGGTTCGGGGCGGTTTGGGCATGGGTTCCGGCAGGCTCCGGGCCGGTTCCGGGCGGGTTTCGGGAGCGGTTCCGGGCTGGGTTCCGGGCTGGGGTTCCGGGAGGTTCCGGGCCGGTTCCGGGCAAGGTTCCGGTTCTGGATGTCCGGAGGAAGGTTCCGGCGGTTGCGGGATCCGGGTTCCGCGAGGAAGGTTCCGGGCTGGGTTCCGGGGTTTTGGGAGGTTCGCTGCGTTCCGGGAGGGTTCCGGTTCCGGGGCGGTTCCGGGCAAGGTTCCGTTCCAGCGGTTTCGGGATGGGTTCCAGAAGGTTCGGGCGGTTCCGGGATGGGTTCCGGGACGGTTTCGGGCTGGGTTCCGCAAGGTTCCCTGGCGGTTCCGGGCTGGGTTCCGGGAGGTCTGGGGCGGTTCCGGGATGGGTTCCGGGAGGTTCGGGGCGGCGATGGGTCCGGCGCGGTTCCGGAATGGTTCCGGGGCGGTTCCGGGATGCTGGGGGCGGTTCCGGGATGGGTTCCGGGATGGGTTCCGGCAGGTTCCGAAGCGCTTAGGCGATGGGTTCCGGAAGGTTCCGGGGCAGTTCCGGAATTGGTTCCGGCGCGGTTCCGGGATGGGTTCCGAAAGGTTCCGGATCGGTTCCGGGATGGGTTCCGGAAGGTTTCGGGGCGGTTCCGGTATGGGTTCCGGAAAGTTCCGGGGCGGTTGCGCGATGGGTTCCGAAAAGTTCCGGCGCTCCGTGCCGGGTTGCGCGAGTGGTTCCGGTATGGGTTACGGTTCCGGGGCGGGGCGGTTACGCGATGGGTTCCGAAAGTTCCGTGGCGGTTCCGCGTCGGGTTGCGTGAGGTGCCGGGTTCGAGAAGGTTCCGGAGCGGTTGTGCGATGGGTTCCGGAAGGTTCCGGCGCGGTTCCGGGGCGGTTCCACGATGGGTTCCGGCAGGTTCGGATAGGCAGGTAGGACAAGTACGAAAATCGGCAGATCTGCGCCGAAGCACGTAGGTCGGTACGTAGGTGGATAAGTAGGTAGATAGGTAGCTAGGT